>HG713437.1:34989-79192 GCA_000499725.1 Eimeria brunetti | reverse complement strand
GGCTGCTGCAACTGCGGCTGCTGCAACTGCGGCTGCTGCAACTGCGGCTGCTGCAACTGCGGCTGCTGCAGCTGCGGTTGCTGCTGCTGCTGAAAAGGGCTCCCCCCAAAGTGTGACCCTTGCAAAGAGGCAAACGGATTGGAAGGTCTTGCAGCTGGCTGCTGGGGGCCCCTCATGCTCGCAAAAGGGTTTCTCTGTTGTTGTGGCTGCTGTAGCTGCTGCATCTGAATCATAGGGTTTGGCTGCTGGTGTTGCTGCAGCATAAGGTTCGGCTGCGGCTGCTGCTGCTGCTGCACCATCATTTGCGGAGGGCGCCCCAAAGAACCCCCCATACCAAACGGTTGCTGCTGCTGCTGCGGCTGCTGCGGCTGTACCCCGAACAAAGAGTTATTGGGCTGCTGCACCGGTTGCATCTGCGGCAAAGAGTGCAGTTGCTGCACATGCTGCTGTGGCTGGAGTCCTCCACAAGGTCTCCACTGTTGCTGGGAGGTGTCCATAAAGGAGCCTATAGTGGCACCTTGCTGGGGCATCTGCATCTGCTGCATGTTTGGAGTCATGAGCCCTTGCGGGGTTTGCCCCTGCCTCCACAGAGTATTCGGCTGCTGTTGCTGCTGCTGCGGTTGCTGCTGAGCGTGTGGCACAGCAGCCATACCCACACCTGCTAGTCCCCCCATCCCGGGAAGCGTGCTTTGGTGCATGCCTCCCTGAGGGGCCCCCGTGTCAGGAACCCCTCCCCACACATTGCTACTGGGCTGTGGCCAGCCGGAAGCGACAAAGTCCTCCTGGGGGGCGCCTTTGCGCCTGCTGCTGCTTTTGTCTCCTCGACTTCCGCGTGGCCTCGAGGAGGCCCAGGACGCCCTGGGGGGAGAGTCCTGAGGCAACCAAGGAAGCAGACAGCCCAGCGAAAAATGCGTCGCAAGCATGAACTCTGAGCTGGTGTGAATAGGCATGGACTGGTATACATGTACAACCGTAGCCAGAGAGCACGCTCTCTGCGTATTCGCGCGTGTTTGTGTTCGTGTGCAAGCATTCATGAAGCCGTCTTTGCGCTACATCCAACTCCCATGAAGCATGCTCGTTTGCCTAAATGTACGCGTTTCCGAGGAATTTATACAGCATGTGGCCTAGAGCTGCATGTGCATACACCTCAAGGCACAGCAACACAGAAAAGCACCAGCAGCAGCTAGTGGACTTGCAACAGCAGTAACACGTTGTACACAGTTACAGCGTACATCGCTGGAGTCCGGGGATTCGCTGGAGGGAGATGGTGAGTCTCTCCTTCTAGAATGCCCTCTGCCGTGGCGTCGTCTTCTCTCGGGGGCTCGGGACGAAGAGCTCCGTGGGGCACGGCTGCTGCCGCTGTCCCGCGTGCTGCTGCTGCTATTGCCGCTGCAGAAACCCGCCAAGCCCGCAACACCAATGAACAGATAACATAGAGATCCCTACACTAAACACAAGCGAGCGAATACACACTCCTATCTGAAACATACAGTGCGGAAGAGCCCAACAAGTTGCACCAAGCAAAAAAACCCAGATAAATACACACGCGGGGGGAGCACTTCAGCAGAACCTCAGCGTCTCTCACCCAAACTTGTTAAGAAGTTTCTGCACTTCAAAGGCGGTAAACCGGTCTGTCCCAATCTTCTTCGCGGAGGTCTTTCCAGCGCTGCACGCGTTGCAGAGAAATTCATAACGCTGCAGGTCAACGGAACTCACGCCCTGTGCAGATGCATCATATGAAAAAAGCACAGCACAGCAAGAACTTCTTTTCTTCTGAAGAGTTACTGCACCAAAGTACAACACGCCGACGAAGAATGAACACACACTGGTCGTCAAAGCGCAACAACACCGCCACACCACAACAGTAGCATTAACAGCAGCGCAAGGGTGACGGCTGCAAGAGCTGCAGCCAAGCAACAGCAGCAGCAACAGCGGATTACCCCTCTGTCGCACAGTGCGCACTGGTCGTGGCTGTTGGCAAGGAAGTAAAGCTTTTCAAGATTGACGGCGTCTTCGTACTCGGTCTTGCTGAGGCCCATCTCAGCCGCGGAGGCGGAACTGAACCCCATTGTCGGAAGCTAGTGTTCCTGCCTATTCTTGGTCTATTCCCAATTACCTAAGATCCGCTGCTGCCGCTGCTGTAGGTGAGCTGGGGGCCCAGCCGCTCAATTCGGCCGCTGCAGCCCCCTAGAATCCGTTGCTATAGCAGCTGCTCTTGTAGAAGCCGTTGCCACTGCCTATAATCGCTCGTACTGCTGCGGCTGTCGTCGCTGCTACACTACTGCTGCTCTTAATTGCTGGCAATGCCCCTTTGAAGTTGCAACTGCACCTGCTTGGCAGCAGCGACTATTGCCTGCCGGTCAAGTCCTGACCAGTAAGGGTCAAGAAGCAGCTGCGGGGCCTCCCTGCCTCTGGATACTCCTGCAAATGCTAATTTGGGCTGAAAGCGTTTGGGCAAGGGCATGGGGCCCCTACTGGCAGAGGGGCCCTGCGAGCAGCCCGGTGGCACGCCCGGGACGGGCGGGGAAGAATGAGCGGCTGGTGGTATATTGCGGGAGTTACAGCTCAAATTAAGGGGAAAAAGGACGGGGACAAATGCCAATACGAATTGGAAGGGCTACAGACAGCGGGGAGGGCGACTGTGGACGAACTAGCGGCTGGCGAGCTAGAAGCCCAGAGGAAAGAAGCTGACGAGAAAGAGACCCTTTCTGAATTCAAATAAGTGTAACCAAAAAAGAAGAAGGAAGCACGGGCTACTGCTACGGCCCCTCCTCCCCCTCCTGCCTATCTTGACGCTACTGCTGCCGCTCCCGTGGCAGAACCAAGAGTTGCGTTGAGGGGCTCTTGTACGCTGCTTCTTGTTCTGTCTGTTCTTTCTCTGGGTTTAACAAGGCTTGTTGATTAAGTGGGAAGTAAAAAAGGACATATTAAAAGGCCTAGAGAAGAATGACCACGCGCCACGTGAAAACATTGCGGGCAGCGCAGCTGCGACTTTACGTAACGACAGCAGCAGCAACTTGTGCCGCTGCAGGAAGTACAATGGCAGCGACAGAAAAAATAAATGCTCTTGAGTGCTCTTTTTAGCTATAGAGGAAATCAGCAGATTAATGAGGGTCACCTGCTTGCCCGGGGCAGACATTGTACGCGAGCGGTGGGATGCTTCTCTCAACGTCTTACGGTAGGCTGTGGTGTAGACTCATGTGGAGTGCACACCCTTCGTCTGTACCACCGAATTCAAACGAATAGACGTCATAGCTGAGTCCTACGAAGGAGCAAAGGGTCCAGAAGGGAGCAAAGGAGAGCTGTAAGCGATTGTCGTGTACTGCAACGTGTTGAGCTGTCAATGATCCCGTGGCGTTTTCCACACTTGTTCAACTGTTAAGGGATACACACGTAGCCACCTATAGCCCTAGTGCTCAGACACGGGCCTTTCTGTGAAAGCTACTGAGGTTTAAGGAGGCAGAGGAGCAGGGCTTGAGAGGACTGTCGTACTGCTGGATGCTTCATGCTACCACAGGTTTTGGGTGTACTCAGCTAGGGCAGCTGATATACCGAACAGGGAGCATGGCCCCACGTTAGGGGCGTCTAGCTCAAATGGTAGAGCGCTCGCTTAGCATGCGAGAGGTAGAGGGATCGATACCCTCGTCGTCCACTCCCTTCTTAACATTACCGAGGAAGCAGGCCGCGCTGCCGTATACTCCGGTGCAACCCCGGTGCATCCTCAGCGGGTTATGCTTTGCTTGTATTTAGATGCACGAGGGCGCCTGCTGACGTGCTATGGGGACGCCACAGTTGCCCAGGTGTGCCACAGTCCAGCAGCTACACGAGTTTTGTAGTGTGTAGAGGTAGTTGATCTATGTTATGGAAGGCACTTTTTCTGTCGTACACAAAACAGACGTTGAGAGGATGTGCGAATAAAGTTGTAAACATGCACCTGTGCAATATGCAGATGAAGAAAGCCTACTACACAAATCTGCGAGCATAGAAGGTACTGCGTTCATGCCGAGTGCGCGGTCCACATTTCCTCAGCTGAATGCCCGCTCTTTGAAGGTGATCGGTGATCGCCCCCATGAACACAAACCAAAATACGAGGGCAGTCTTCGCTTCTTGTCTGCTCATAAAGCTGGCTGCTTCACAACAGAGGCAAACGTCTACGGGACACTTTATTAAGTTTATTCCTTATAAACGACTGAAAAATGTGCTACGAAATGCAGCAGTTTACTGCTGTTGCTACTGGTATTAAAGCGGCTACCCCTGTTGCTGCTGCTACCGCAGTTCGTACTGCTGCAGTCCCTGCTGCAGTGACGGTTGCTGCTTTTTAAACAGGCAAGGCCGAATGGCTAGCGACTACTTTGGGCTAGCCGGGGCCTTTGCAGCAACAACAGCATACGCCGGGTCCTGTTGCTGTTGTTGCTACTGGATCAATAGAGCAAGACCAGATGATGCGGCCCTTCTCCCGGATGCAATGAGATTCGCCCTTTATGTTCCGCACTTGCCCTCACTGTCAGCGTTGCTGCTGCTGCGGTTGCTGCTAATGCTCTTGCTGTTTCTGGAGCAATTGTTATACCTGGATGAGATGTTCTTCCTTGCAGTTCTAAGGGAAGCAGAAGGCCAGGAAAGGGGCCATCTAGGCCGCAGCAGCACAGCCACATCCTCGCCCATATCGCAATTCAGGTTATTGCTGCTGTTACTGCAGGCAGCAGCGGCAGCCGCAGTGTATGACCTGACAGGAACAGTGTACTTTACGCCCCAAGGGACATTTGAGCCCCGTAGTTGTTGCAGAGGGGCACTGCCGGCAGTCTGTTGCTCTTGTTGCAGAAGGGCCTCTGCCTTCCCCGCTGCACCTACGGTGGGTGGCGTTCCTGCGTTGTGCACGCCGGTGTTGCCGCTGCTGTTGCTGTTGGTTCTCTGGCGCTTGTCTTCGGCTTCCAAGACCCAAAAGGGTTTGCAGTAGAGAGCGGCAGCAGCCGCTGCTTTCCTGACTGTCTTCAGCGAACGGGGGCTAAGATCTCTCGCATTAACTTCTCGTACGCGGTCTCCGGCGTCCCCATGTGGGGCGTCCATTCGAGTTGGGAGGAAGCCGGAAGTATCTGAAGAGCTCCCTGCAAGACCTATCGCGCGCGCCTCATCCTGAACCTGTAAAAAACTTGCAAATGCCTGGGTGCTGCATATTTCTTGCAGCAAAGGGCCCCCATCCGTCGGCGCCCCTTGTCCTCTCAGCCTCCCACCGCTGCCTGGGGTCTCTCTGCCTTTTAAGGGGCCCCCGCCAGGGTGCCCCTGGGGGGCGTCATAGCGAGATCTAGTGATAACGGTGCAGCCCCGCAGCAAGTCAACAAAGAAACGAAGAAACACCTCCCGAAGTACTGCATCTGCCACTGCATTTGCCTGTTTCCGCTGCATATGTTGCTGTGGTAGCTCCTGCTGCTGCTGGCAGCAACCGTCGATGGGCAGAGAAGAGCTCCACTCACGCAGGGCAATGAGGGGGTTTTCTGCCTCATTCAGATTATCAATCTCCGGCTGTATACATACAGTGCTTGCATGCTGCAGTGCAGCAATACGACATCCAGCAGCAGCAGCAGCAGCCGCTGCTGCTGCTTCCGCTGCCTTTGCTTCTTCCTCTGCAGCATCGGCTTCACAAAAAAGCCGGTTCACTGCATTGGCTTGGCCTTCTAAGCTGCTACTGCTGGGGTCAGCAGCAGCAACAGCAGTTGTAGGGGCTGCGCACTGGTTGCCTGGGTAGATAACAGGTAGATTCAAAGCGTCTCCCTCTTCCGAAGACTCAAAAGAAACTCCAGAAAACTCACGCCACACTGGCAACAAGTTGCTGCTAGGTTCTGTTGCCGCAGCAGCAACAGCAGCAGCCCCATCGTGCAGTCCTGTGGCAGCAACAAAGGTCGCCGGGGCTGAAGAAATAGCATTGCCTGGGCCCCATGACTCGTCTCTGTAACTAACCCCCGATACTGCTGCTGCTGTCGCCGCAGCTGCTGTCGCCGCGGCTGTTGCCGCTGTTGTAGGAGCCGGAGTAAGACCCCTTGATGCTGCTGCAGAAGGCCGCTTTGCCTTCACCCACGTTCTGCTGCGTTCAAAAACTTCGCTGCTGCTCCTGCATTGCCGCTGAAACAACAGCGACATTCCCCTCCGCCCGCTGTTGCTGGTACTCGTGGCCAGCTGCTGCTGCCCTGGCTCCTGTAGCGACAGCTGCTGCTGTTCCTGCTCCTGCAGCGACAAGTCCTGCTGTTGCTGATAATTGTCAGCTTTCGACGCACCAGTAGCACCCACAGGCTCTGCTTCACTTGTTCCTGCTGCTTGTGCAGGCGAAACACACAAATCCGGGCAACGCGACGGGCCTTCCGGTCTCGCCGAAAGGGGCTGCTCCTCCTGGTGCTGCCCTTGATGCCCCTCTTTTCGTTCCCTCTCCTCATGTTGCTTCCGCTGCTGCTGCTGCTTCTCCCGCATCCACGAGGCAGCATCAGCAGCGGCAGCTGCAGCATGCGCACCGACGGGAAGGGAAGAGTAGCGGAAAACCGCTGGCTGTCCTGGACCGCCACGGAGCGAAGTTGGTGTATCTGTGGCAGCAGCAGCAGTTGCCGCTGCTGAAGCTGCTGCTGCTGCTGAAGCTGCTGCTGCTGCTGAAGCTGCTGCTGCCGCGTCTGTCATATCTGTTCCGGGGGTTGAAGATCGCTGACCCCACAGCCGCCACAGCCAATTATCTCTCCTGTGTTGCTGCTGTTGCTGCAGTTGGAGCTTTGCGGGCTGCGGTAGGTGCTGTAGCTCTCGCTGCTGCAGCTGTTGCTGTTCTGTCTTTCCAGGAGGCAGGAGGTTCAAGAAGCGAAAGACAGAAAGAAGGGCACCACTGTGAGAACGGTTGGCTCCCCCTCTCACACCAGCACTGCTGTGAGCCCCCCCGACTCTACTGCTGCCAGCAGTTGCTGCCCCTGTGACGCCAGATGCTGCAGCAGCACCAAAGCTGGTACTGCTTTGGCCACCAGTTTGTGGGCTTAGCAACTGTTGCTGTTGTTGCGGATGTTTGCTGCTTGTACGTAGCAGCTGTAGGGGATCGCCCCTGGCCACGCCCTGCTGCGGATGCACCGTTGCGCCTCCCGCAGCACTGTTACTGAGGCTGCCTAACTCAGCAGCAGCAGCAGTGGCAAGCCGTGCACTGTATGCTGCTGCCTCTTCTGTGATTGCAGCAGTCATGTTCTCCCGCAGGAGCAGCCAGTTGGAGGGGAGAAATGAGGGGATCTGCTGCTGCTGCTGTCTTCGCTTCTTGTGCTGCTTCTGTTGGTGGCGCTGCAACATCTTCCGCTGCTGGTTCGTGAGGTTACCGTCTACGATCGCTGCCGCCGCTGCTGCTGCTGCTGCTGCCGCAACTGCGTCTTTGCACAGCAGCGGCACAAGGCTCGCGACAAGCTTCCCCAGCATTATATCTGGCAAGGGAGGCAATCCCCAAGCAACAGTACCAGGCGCTGCTGTTGTTGCCGCAGCTTCAGCTGCTGTTGCTGTTGCAGTTGCTGCTGCTGAAGGGTCCAGGTAGTCACGTTGCTGCGGGTCTCCAGCTGCAGTGGCAAGCGCTACATGCGAAAGCGAGAGAGAACAGCTGTCCAAGTCTACCAGATAAACTCCTAAAGCAGAAGCAACACTCAAAGGAGCATCAGCCAGAAAGCTTGCCTTCTTGAACTGACTTGCGGCATCGCTATATGGTGGTCAATCAAGGCAAGGAGCGGCAGCAGCTCTTCAGCAACACTTGAAACTGCGGCAGCCGGTGCTGCAGCTCTTGCCGCTAACAGGCCAGCAACAGCGATCACGACTGTTGCAGCAAAAGCAGCAAAGTCGGCTTAACTTACCGAGAGGGAAAGTGTCCAAAGCGTGAGAGAACAGGTTGATGGCGTACAGCATATTGCCAGAAATAGTATTCGTGCAGTTCTTCGTGTTGCTGCTGCTGGTGCTGGAGACTGTTCCTGTTGTTGCTGCTGCTGCAGTTGCTGCTGCCGCTGTAAAATCAGGAACAGTGCACACGTAAACCGCGGGAGGGGCTGCCCTCCCTCTGGGGATGCCACTGCGTTTCCTGTGGCAACTGCTGCTGCTGCTCTTCCCTTGTGGCTGTGCTTCAACTGGAATGCCGTGCTGTTGCTGCTGCGGCGGCGTCAAAAAGCCGACGCAGAAGGGAAGGGGCATCGATACGAAGTGCGCAAGGGAGGCCGGAAGCAACGGGACGAACACTTGAGAGTACCGAAGGGGGTACATCAGGGCTGTACATACACGCCAAACACAGCAGTAGCAAAAGTAGTACATGGTGCAGCTCCTCTCCGATACACACACAGAGAGAACACGAAGGATTTTCTAAAGGCAGCCGCTACCGTTCCGCTGTTGAGGCTTCTGCATACGATGCTGAAGCAGCAGCATGAACACCAAGCGTTGCTCGGCTTCACAGCAGGGCGAGCGCCCGACACCCCAATGTTACTACTCTTGCTGCTACTGCTGCCGAAGTTAAAACTGGTGCAGCTGACCTGTGAGAGCGCAAGGAAGCAGGCTAAGGCGGTTCACAGACGAGGAGAGCAGCACGACTTGCTTTTCGCACAGCAGCAGCAAGAACAGCAACAGCAACAGCTCTAGAGGAAATGTCTTCAGGAGATTCACCAGAGGCAACTGCATCGCGAGGAGCAACACAGGTTATACAAAGCCTATTATTCCCTCCATAATTTCCTCCCATACAGCAGCAAAACTACAGTAACAACACCTTCGGCAGCAAAAACTGCAACGCCAGCACCAACAGCAGGAGCTTCAGGAACAGCTCCAGCAACAGCTGCGCAAGCGGAAGCTCACCTGCAACAACGGCAAGCTTCCTGGCGGCGGCAGCGCGAAGTGAAGCGAGCGCGTGCATTCTATGGATACAGAAACATATAGTGTTTTGGTGGTTTTACTGTTGCTGCGGCTGGTACTGGTCTCAGCGATCCTAGAATCACCAGTGGTACTGCTGCTGCTTTCACAACGCATTTGAACCTGTTGCAACGGGAAAACCTCCCATATGTGGGCTGCTACTGGAGCTGGCGTCTCCTCAACCAGCCTTGTGGCTTGCTGTTGCAAATATAAAAGTGGTGAAGGAAGTAGCAGCCGCTGGTGTACCTGCTGCTGCTTCTGCAGCACTATGTGGCCTCTGGCGCTGCATGCAGTTGCCTGACAGAGAGCAGCGTACGAAGTATACGTACACCATAACCATTCGTGGAAAACCCCGAAGAATGGAAACTCAGACAACACGCAAAACGCCCTCTCCACATAAGCCAGCGGGGGATCACTGCGGCAGCAACCGGCTGTTGCTGTGCCCGTAGCGTTTTCCTCCCCACTTATCTCGCGTGCTTCCTGTTCCCTGTTTGTTGCTTCAGCGTCTACCGCAGCATGTCCCTCTACAGCAGCAGATGCTGCAGCAAGACTTCTGCTGTTGTTGATCACGTTGCTGCTGCGGCTGGGCACCCTGAATGTCACTAGCTCGAAGAAGCGAAGACAATGCCCATACAGTCTGCGGCCCTGAACATCTGTCAAAACGAAGACAGAGGATGATGGAGAATGCACTCTCAGCAAAGACGCGCACGGGCAGCCACCCCACTGGCACATACATGGTGGAGCCTGTGCAGGTGCTGCTGCTGGTGCTGCAGCTGGTGTTGCTGTTGGTGCTGCGGCTGTCAATGTCAGTGCTGGCTCAGGAAGCATCTGAGGGGATGCTGCAGGCGTTGCTTCTAAAACAGATGGAGAAGCTGCTGCCGGCGCTGCTGCTGGTGTGCATCCGCCTGGAGACAACAGCTCCGGTATGACAGGTGACATGTAACGTTGCCAAGGAGAGGTGCAAGGCCGTGCTGCAGCAGCATCATCTTGCAGCTTTTGATTCTGCTGTGGCTGCTGCTGGAGAAGGGCGCAGAGACAGCCGCTGCTGACAGGCAGCACTTTCGCTCTCCCCTGAGGAAAGCAGAACAGCTCTGCTGCTGGGGGCACCTCTGGCGGTAGCCATGAGGTATTACCGAAGCCCTCATCTTCTGTTTCTGCTCCTGGCTCTTCTGCTGTTAGCCCCTCGGTTGTAGCTATTGCCACTGCTTCAATCGTTTTTGTGGGGACTGCTGCTGCTACTGCTGTCTCTGGTGCTGCTGCTGCTGCTGTATCTGTTGCTGCTGATGGTTGTTGCGGGACGAAGATGATCTTGGGCTTGCCCTTGCGCGTGACCGCAATATCGAAGCTTGGGGTGTAGCTGCATCTGCAACAGCGCTGTGGGTCGCTTGAATTCGTTCGGCAACAGCTACTGCTGCTGCTGCTGCCTCCGCTCCCGCAAGAGCAAACGCCACGGACTCGGGAACGAATTACAGTATGTGAGTGACGGCTTGACCCATCTGCGGGTTCAGAAGCTGGTGCAGGAGCCCTAACTGCATCCGCTGCAGTCGCTGCAGCCGCTGCAGCCGCTGGACCTGCTGCCGCATCTGTTGGTTTGCCCGTTGTCGCTCCTGCTGCACCAGCAATACTCACTGCTGGAGCGCCATGTGGCACCTCGTTGTGGGACACAGGCCAGCTCGAGCTGCGGCGCCTAGCTTTTCCCTCGTAGCATTGCGAACGGGCATCGCTGCAGCTACGTCTGCTGCTGCTACCGCTGCAGTGGCTGCTGCTGCTGCAGCAGCTGCTGCTGCTGTTGCCGTGCCCCCCGTCTAATGTATTGGACTGTGGCCCACAGATGCGTGCCGCAGGTGCCGGTGCTCCTGCTGCAAGGAACTGCGGAGCATGCACCCCTTTGGTGTTTCCGCCGCTGCCTCCGCTGCTGCTGGGACGTCTGCTTGTGCTACTGCAACCGCTGAAATCCACGGACTCCTTGATGAAGCTGAAATGGGGGAACGAGCAGCTATTGGTCCTCCTGCTGCTCATGCCTCTACTGCTGCCGCCTGGGCAGCTGCTGCTGCATCTTCTACGCGCCGGTACCAACGCAGTGTCTTTGCTGCTGCTGCTGCTGCTGCTGTAGCTTCTGGGGCCTGCAGCAACAAAAGTGGTTGCAGAAGGGCATCTTTGGGATTGGCTGCACAAGCTCTGAACCCTACTGGAGCCGCAGAAGGAACTGGCACAGCTGCTTCTGTTCCTGCTGCTGCCGCTGCTGCAGCTGCTGCTCTCTGGCGGGACGGCGCCTTCACGAAAGGCGCACGGAGCTCTCTTGCAAGTGCAGCACCACCAAACGTGCGGTTGCAACAGGTCACTGCTGCTGCTGCTGTTCCTACTGTTGCTGGTCTGTTCTGCGTCTTCGCCCCCGCTGCTGACCGGTTGTCGAGGCCCCGGCCGCTGCTGTTGCTGCTGTTCCCTTTCCGGCTCCGCCAAGGGACGGTCGGAAACCAAATCCTCTTGCGCCCCTGCACCAGAAGCAGCAGCAACAGTGGCCGGAGGCGAAGCGTCTTTTTCCGGCTGCCTCCCAACCTGGCAGCAGCAGCAGCAGCACTGCTGTTCAGGCTTTTCATGGCAGTATCGACCAACGCAGCAGTCTAAGACAGGGCTCGCCGCTGGGGGCCCCAGGATCAGAAAGGCTTCAACAAGGGACGGCACACAGCGGATATTGCGCGAAAAACGCCTGTTGGAACGCCTCTGCCGTTGCTGATGCTGGTATCGGTTTTGTTCCCCCTGTTGTTGCTTCGGTTGCCCTGGTGGCTGGTGCTGCTGCTGAGGCGGCTGCGCATCCTGCTGCTGCAACTCCTGTTGATCCTGCTGCGGTGGTTGTGTGGTTGTTGCTTGCTTATGTTGGAGCAGTTGCACAGGAGGCAGCTGCTGTACCACCAATACTGGCTGCTGGAGGGAGCCTAAAAGCGTCCGTTTTTCCTCTTGCTGTTGATGTTGCGGCTCCGCCTCTAAAAACACCTTCTCATGTTGTTGCTGCTGCAGTTGCATCTCCATTTGCTGTCTGTGACACCTCTCTGCCAACCCCTCAAGGAGTTGCCTCCGGGTGCCCCAGCCGTCGCAGCGGCCCCCAGAATGCCCGCGGGCCCCTGCGGAGTCCCCCGCGCTGCACCACTCCAGAAAGGCATTTGCAACAGCCTCAAAACGGCCCCCGGCAGCTCTTCCTCCCAAATCATCTTCACCAGTCTCCTCCGGACGAGGGCTCGTAGTGGCCGCCCCAGGCGGGGCCTCTAAAACCGCTTCACGGGGGCCCCAGGAAGTGTCTGCAGGAGCGTCATCGCGAGCTGCTGAAGGGGGCCCCTCCTGGCTCCCTGGTCCCCCGGAAGGGCTCTCTGAAGCCCCAGTTTTTATTCCAGGGGGCCCTTCCGGGGCTTCTTCCAACAGACCATTTCGGTTTTCTTGACTGGGGTCTCTGGGGGCCCCAAAAGGCGGCCTGGCCAAGGCCTCGTCAGGAGGAGCCCCCGGTGACTCCTCGCCAGACTTTATGAATGCGTCTACTGGAGACAGAGAAGGTGAATGCCAAACATTTATGCTCGCAGGAGGGGCCCAGGGAGCACCCATTACAGCTGCGCTTATAGGGAGAGGGCAAGACACAGGCGAAGCCCCGAGTGGGCCAAGAGGTGCCTTTGGTGACCCCCAAGCGGAGGCCCCAACGGGTGAACTGTCCCCTGCAGCAACACCTGATGCTGCCCTTGTTGCTTCTACGGCTTGTAAAACAGCTGCTTGTGTGTTGTGATTCGTGCCAGATCCGTCTTGCGCTGCTGCAGATTTCGTTTCTGCTGCCGCCGTCGCTGTTGCAGGTGCCCCGCTACAAGCTACCTCAGGTGCTGGAGGACCATCTGACGCCAGGGCACCTGACAAAGGACTTGCGGCTGCTGTTTCTGGTGCCTCTGCTGTTGCTGCCTCGACTGCAGGCGGTTTGTCGGGAGAAAAAAGTCTTACCGCCTCAGCAGGCGTTCCTGCGGTCGCTGCAGGGGCAACCCCTAACGAACTGCTAGGCGGTGGAGTCTTCCCGCAGCCCGGCAGCATCTTCTGCATAAGCTCCTTTCGTTGCGTCTGCCGCTGTTGCTGCTTGCGGTTGTAGCCTCTGCTGCTGCATTGATGCGGGTCAGCAACAGCTGAATAGCTCTCCCGCAGCAGATGAAGGCCCTCGTAGCGGCAGCTGCAGATGCTGCCGCAAGGGGCACTTAGGGGCAGCTTTGGGGCCCCTAGATGAGTAACACATGGGGACCCCCAAGTAGTTGTGCGTTCACAGTCGTTACTGCTGCTGTCGCTGCTGTTGGTCGTTGTGCTGCAGCTGCTTATTCTCCTTCAGCTCACGCGCCCGTTTCAGTCACTGCTGTGCGTAATAGGAGTCACCTACACAGCAGAAGGTGGCAGCAAGAACGCCTACGCCCCTGTTCGCTGCCGCCGAAGGCCCCACGAAGGGCCCCTGCACCGGCGGTACCTGCCTAGAGAGCTCGGGGCCCCCGCCACCTGGCACTACACCAATGGGCTTCGTATTAAGTTTTCAAAATGTGAGTATTTATATTAAATGCGCTGTACCAGGTGGGTTCCTGAGGGATCAGGAATTGTTACTTTGTGCTGCGGCTGCAGTTGTGCTGCTGCAGTTGTGCTGCTGCTGCTGCGGTATTATGTCTTGCCGCTGTGCAACGCGCGACTTCTTCTGTGCGCAGCAGATTGGCTTACGTTTTCACTTCGCTTGTTTAGTTCGTGTTATTAAATTATCATTTTTTCACTTTATACCCGTTTACATGTCTGAGGCGGTCCAGCGCTCCCGCCGGAGTTGGATTGCTTTGAGCGACGAGGAGGGTTGGAGGGCCAAGGAAGGCCCCAACCAAAGTTGCTGTGGAGCCTTCTCTAAGTTATATCTGGCATCTCGAATGCCCCCCCGCAATTCAACATGCAGCGTGCGGCGTAGTGCACACCTATGTGCAAGGGTCTACGCTCAGTGTTCAGACAGGGTGCACGCCCCCTGCATAGTTCGGCCGCAGCTGGTGAGACTGCCGTAATAGCTAGCTAAGTAGAATACAGCCGCAAGAGACCCGCAGTGTAAACAGTGCTCGGTCTCCGTTGTGCAGGGCCAAGTGTGTTGCTGCCCGTCCTCGTTGCCCCCAGTCTCTGTAGACTGAATACGTACTTCACTCCATAGGGACGAGACTGCAGAGCCAAACCGGAGCAGGCCCCAAACAGCCTCTAGCGCGGGGCCTATAAGGGCTGAGGATTAGTGTTTAGGGCCAACGATGCTTCAAATGAGACCTCGAAAGTACTTCGTTCATATTTCGCTGAGTCTATTTTCCGCGCGGGGAATCGACAGCTTCGCTGAGCCTACGCCATCTGGCTACCTGCCCGGTCACTTCGTGTCTGCGCATGCATAGTGCGTGCACACTGCATGCAGCTGTAGACAGCGCACCTAGCCTGCGTGCAGTGCCCGGGCAAAGCCAGAAGACCACAGGATACTCTTGCGACCCATGTCTGTTACATGTAAACAATGAAGGCCCTCGAAAGAGCTTCCAGCTGCGTCTTTGGGCCTCAAGACGCAGTTAAGGCCCTGCATGCTACTTCTGCCACTGGCCCCACACCTGCGATATGCCGTTGAGGCGCACGGCAAGCGCCTCCCGCCCTTCAGGGCTCAAGTGACTGCTCCAGGCCGCTACAGAGGCCGGAGTAGGGATGCCCAGAGGCACCTTGGTAGGGGGTTCCTCTGAAATGCAACTGGCCTGCGATAGGCCCCCAGAGGACGTCAGGGGGGCCCCCGAAGAGAGGCAGCGTAGCGCGAAGAGACAGTTTCTCGCCGTGCTAACAGCATCCTCAAGCAGTCCTACGGAAGTAAAGAATGACACACGGAGACATGAGCAGCCACTGAGCCAACGCTGGGCTATGTACACTAATTCACCCGGCAAGACAGATGCCCTATCCTGCCGTGTGAGGACCGCTGGCAGCAAGAGCAACAAATGTGTCATTGGAACAAGAATTTGCGTACCGGCCAGGCCTTGCTTCCAGTCTTCTTCGTCTAGGGAGGCCCCGCTGAGGCTAATATGCAGCAGCGCGAGGCACCGCCTCACTTCAGGCGAAGCGCATGCCGGCTGTTGCAACGCAGCCGCGGCAGATGCAGCGCTCGATGCTGCTTCGCCGCTCAGAGACAGCAGCTGCCTCTCCAAGTGTGCAGACACCAAAGCTTCTGGGTCCCCCCTTGGAATTCCCACTTTTTCCCCAGCAGTGGCTGAAGGCTCTGGTGTGCTGTTTGTGCCGTTGCTGCTGGCAGTCGCTGAAGCACCTGCAATAAGCTGGACAGCGGCCTCGAGAGTAGCCGCACATCGCTCCATGTGCAACCCTGAGACCTGCTGCAGCAGCTCGGGCGTACAGGTACTACTGCCACCCGGGGCAGCAAGAGATGGGACGAAGGAAAGGGCACGTGAAACGAGGCGCACGGAGAGCGCCGCAAAAGAGACGGCCAGGAGGCTAAAGTAAGCAGCCCTGCAGACAGCCCCAGCAATCGGAGACGCACAAGCAATGAAAACAAGATAGCAAAAATCGTTGCACACAGAGATGCCATAGGGCACTGGGATCCAAATGAAAAGCCGAGAAGATATACAAGAGGCGACAGACAGGGAACGCGTAAGTGCAAACCATGAGGCTGAAGATGCGGGAGACAAACGAATTGAATCGCTGAAGGGTCAACGCAGAGAGGAGACACAGACAACCAGTACACGCCAACGCGGAAACACAGACGGAACTGTCTGAAGCGGGGATCTTCAAGCACAGTACATATATTATACATTAACGTCAAATATAAATACGTATTCATACACAAATATATACATATGCAAATTTGAGTATATAGTGAATGTACATGCATGCATACATCTGGTTTATTCCCGTGTGAACATGTATTATTCGCATCAACATAGTTTTTCTTATTCATGAAAGAGGCAGGGCGAGACAAAAAAATGCCGAGAAGGAGACAGTCTGTTCAGATCTTCGCACCGCTTGGTGGATAGCATCGCCATAGCAAATCTGAGAAGCAGTTCGTTTATTTGCACCTCTTCCGGTGCAAATAGGAAGGGCCCCATGAGTTCCTGCCGCACGCCTGCTGCAGTGGCTGCAAGCGCCGCTGCAGCAGCAGCAACAAATGCAAGAGGGTACCGCAGGCCCCAACAGCACAACAGAGGGAAGCTGCCGCAGACTGCGTGCGCTGCCTCCCCCTCAAGGCACAACAGCGCACGGGAAGCTGTGGCTGCCATGGCCTGCTGCAGCAGCTTCTCCAGTAAGGGCCAGTCCCCGCGATCCAGCAGCAGCAGCTGCAAAACCAGCATGGCGCATGCCCTCAGCTGCTGCTGCACCACTTTACCCAGACAAGGGCTCTGAGAACCACAGCAGCACAACATCAATTTTGGATAAGCGCTACACAAAGCGGCACAGATGAGCAGGAGCTCTATCTGTCGAGCTGTTGAGAAGCCAGGACTCATTATAAAGAACCCTGTTAAGGTCAGACATGCAGGGACAGGCATTTCTTCCTGCAGACGCCACCGGAAGTGACAGACAGGCAGCAAGCGGCAACAGCAGCCAGCCAGCAATCGCTTGGAATACCTGAACCAATCGAGCCTCTACAGAAGCATATAACAGCGGTATGATCGACCCAGCCATCTGGCGCATTTGGGGAGGAGCCAAAGGAGTAGCCCCTATAGAGATGCACAGGGCTGTTGCCTCTAACAGACACAGAAGCAGCAATGGCCGTTGCGGCTCGGCTACTTCCAGGCGCATGTCGGCGATCGCTGGTATGAGTTGAAGCAACAGGACGACCTGCAGCAGCAACAGCAACTCCAAAAACGAGGCCAAATAATGAGTATCACGGTAATAGTCACCCCTTGGATTTTCCCTCCTCAGTAAGCCCCCACAAAACCCAGAACTCATCGCGTTTATGCAGAATGACTGCTTCCAGCCCAGTAGGGCCCAACAGGCAACCCTGGAAAGCAGTTATATCTTTCTGCAGCGTAGAGACATGTGGAAAAATGTGGGGGGCGAACCTCATCCTGAGAATGACGCAGCGGGTCCGCCGCTCTGAGGACACCGACGAGCATTCGGAAGCCGCAGCGCTGCAGTGCCCCCGACGGCTCTGTAGGGGCTGAGAACACAAGGGCAAACGGACTGACACAGAGACGTATGAAGAAAATCGTGGGGATATGTGCCAGAGCGAAACAGAACCCCACGCAGGAAACACCGGCAAGGGGACGGGAAGGGGAAAGGGGGGGCCGGGAGAAATGGCAAACAGACGGAGCTTGTGGCATACGCAGGGAGGCAAAGAACATACGCGATTATCCTTATGAATTGCATAAAAATAGAGGCAACAATCACACTACGCGGTTGAACACGCAGAAAGGAGGATGCAGGTGGTGAGAAAACGCAAAAACACACATAACGTACCTGGTGATACAAGCAGACACGGGCACAAACCTCAAAGCACAAGCGAAGCTATCCAAAAGGGATGGTCAGGAAAAGAGAGAACAAAGGCCAGTCGCAAGTAAAGATTGAGTGCACGAAACGGCAAACTCACAGCCTCCCTCGAAGCGCCCGGGTGACAGGGAAACGACAACCCAGGAGGAGGCAAGAAGAGACAAGAAGAGACACGGGGTGCGGAACGCATGCAAATCAAAAGAAACAGCACCGGACCCAAGCAACGGAAGCCAAATACCAAAGCCTTCTCACCATCTGGATTGGATCCAGCTCCCACTGCCCATCCGCAAGCCTGAAGCAAATGCGCAAACGGCATAAATCTTAATACCTGCGATCCCGAAACTGACAACCCATCGCCGCTTTGAATCCCTTTAGTGCTCGCATCAAGGCGTGCAGCACTGGCCAGCATAAAACAGAGGCAAAGGCAACTAAGGATGTGCCCCCCCAAAGAGAAAAAAGCAACCCCTATCCCAACAAGCGGCCCCGAAAGCAGAAACGTCTGCGGGATCAGACGGTGCAGCCTGCGCAGAAGCAGCAAGCGTAGCAGGTACAGGCACAGCAGGAGTAGTGGATCTCACCTGAAGTGATGCAGTTAGCAGTCCGATGGGCAAGGTTGGCACGGGCAGCATCCCGGGAGGAAGATGCAGAGACACTTCTGGCCGTCCTATCAGCAGCGCCCCATGCAAAAATGTCAGTAACTGCAGCTGCAGTCCTTCGTTGTTGCTGTATGCCTTGTACTGGTGAAGCAGCTGTTCGTACACCTGAGAGCACCGAAGTTCCCCATCGCTGTTGCTGCTACTGCTGTTGCTGTTGCTGCTCTGCATGATGATGCGGCGCAGATACGCTAGGTTGCCGTAGTTCGGCAGGTCAGAGAAGTCGAAGAAAGCATCATGCAGGGGCTGCTCTTGCTGCTCTTCGCGGCCGCAAGATTGCAACAAAAGCAGCATCTTCAGTAGCCTGCTGCTCCACAGGCTGCGGTTGCTCTGAAACCAGCGCATGCATCAATAACATACTCAGACAGCTGTTGTTGCTGCTTTTCCTGCAACAGTTCGTGCCGGAATAAACAACGCAGGAACAATGCACCGGCGCAGTTTATACGCTGCGTTAAAGGCAGAGGCAGCATCGGCAGCAGCCTGTGCACACCTGGGCTAAAAGTAGCAGGAACGGCCTCTGCAGCTCCCTATACGGCAGTTGCAGCTGCTCCCGCTGCTCCTGTTCCCGTTCCAGCAGCTCCTGCTGCTCGGAGCTGCTATTTATCATTGCCTTGGCCAAACTTAGGGCCCCCACTTGCACGCAGTCTGTAACGGCACCGAATAGCGGAGCTCTGAGGGCGGTCTCCACAAGGGCTTCTGTCTCCTGCAACTGTGCTAGCACCTGTTCCAGCTGGGCCTGCTGATTCTGTTGCTGCAGCAGCATCTTCTCGCGGTGCAAGGCAGCGTGACGGTTGACGAGCACCTTGATGAGAGGCTGCGGGACAAGCAACTCCTCTACCAAGCCAAGCAAGGCCTCACGGAAGTCAGTTGGGGGCACCACGCAGTGTATCTGCAGCAGCAGCTTCAGTACGGCGCAACAGCGCGCAGCAACAATGGCAAGGGTGGCTGCTGCTTCTTGATCCTTGTTTGCTGCTGCTGCTGCCACTGCGGCAGCGAACGGACCCGTGGTGATCAGCCACCGTAAGAGGCGCGAGAGATTATTAAATTGTTGCAGGAGCTGCTGCAGCTGCTGCTGCACGACAGCAGTATCGTAGGGGGCGGCGCCCTCGGCTCGTAGAACCTGAACAGCAACCTGCCGCCGCTGCTCGAGTGGCCTTCGCTGCCCGTGCTGCTGCTCTTGCTGGTCCCTTTTAAAGATGCCTGCGCGGATGGCCCCCTGCAGCGACGCAGCCAAGAGAGCTAAGAGCCCGTCAGCTTCTTGGACTTGGGCCAGGTAAGCGGAACTGGTCGAAACAGCAGCAGCTGCAGCTGCTACTGCAGGTGTTGCAGCAGCAGGACATGATGCACCCGCTTCTGCTGGTGGTGCTGCCAGCTTCTCCAACGAGGAGCTCGCTGCGAAAAAGGTACGCAGCAGGAAGGCCGGGCCTAGCAGCCCTTGCGAGAGCCAATCTTCCAGCAGCGCCAGCGCAGCGTCGCGCATGGGCCTCGTCCCCTCTTCCACCCAACCGAGGCCTCCGTAGAGCTCTTCAGGCCGCGACAGGAAGTCCAGGGACTGCACCAGAGAGAGACAGCCGCTGGAGAAAGCGTGAGGAACGCAACGCCACAAGAAGGGGCACAGAGAGCAACTCAAAGACAGACGCACAACACTGGAAGGAGCCGACTCGGCAACATTCTACCCCAGTGTAATTCCACAAACTCCGCCGCTGCTGCTCCTGCGGCCTCTTTTAGAAAATTTGTGCGTGCCACCCTTGTCCCGAGCTTTCTACAAGAAGACTGGCAGGGGACACTGCTTCGGCACCCACAGGGGCGCTGTATCATCAGCAGCACATGCAGCAAGCTCAGCAGCACCGGCGCTCTTACCTCAGTGACGCTTGCCCTGAATACAGCGGGAGCGATCCCCTGCATGAGGCTCTGCAGCCCTCCGACCGAGACAAAGAAACTGCGGAGATCTTCAGATAGCTGGGTCCGAAGCCTGGCTTCTTCCTGTTCTGGCACTGCAGCTGTTTCTGCTGCCCGTTGACCCTGCACCTCTCCCGCCTGCCCGCTGCCGATATCCAGCAGGAAGCTCATGGAGCCACGAACCGCACTTGCAATCAGCTCGAGAGGAAGAGAGAGCAGCGGCGAGTCTGTCTCCGTTTCTCCGATGCTGCGGCGATTGAAGAACTGCAGCAGCACCATGTGCATGCAGCAGGAGTACCGATATCACGAAAAAACCCAAAACAAGCGACATAGCGGCAGCAGCAGCAGTAGCAAAAGTGAACGCCGCAGCTGCAAAAGCAGCAAAGGACAGGAAGCAGCAGCACCGGACCTTATTTTGCTGGACGGCCGCTAGCAGCAGCTTCGACAAAGAACCTGGTCCTATTTTTGCGAACTCCCAGGGTTGCCGGTCCGCCACCTCAGCGAAACCTGTGAAAACAGCAGCAGCAGCAGCATCGGCAGAAGCATCAGCAACAGCAAATGGAGCGCTTCGACTCAGCTGCAAGCCTGCTCGGGAGTACAAACCACGCTGAATAACAGTTCTAGCGGCCCCAGCAGCGGCAGCAACACCAGTGCAGCGGATTGTAACACCCCTGCCGTTGCTGTCGCAAATGCTGCTACTCCTGCCGTTGTCTCTTGCCTCTAAGAAGGACTTTAAAAAGCTTAAACGCAGCCCTCCCTGAGCACGGAATTCCGTCCTCCGACAGCTGCTTCTGCTGCAGCAGCAGCAGCAGCAGCTCATGCAGTTCCTGTAGAGCCGTTACGTCTCCCACGTTGTGCGAAGCACTTCCAGCTCTGGCCTCACATAGGAGCAGCGCGCTCGACATGTGGGCTAACAGCTGCAACAAAAGACAAGGCACCACCAACGGCAGCAGCAGCACAAATGCACTGCACGCTGAAGAGGCGATGGGAGACCCGCAGTAAAGGGCTGTAGGCAAAGGCCTCACCGTCGACATGTCCTCCCAGGTTTCGCTGTGTGCAAAGATTTCCCGCTGCAAGCGTTCTATTTGCTCCTGCATCCACTGAACCTCCTGCTGCTGCTGCTGTTGTTGCTGTTGTTGTTGCGGCAGCTGCTGCGGGTTCCCTTCAGAACTGTGCCGCAGCTGCTTGTCCAGTCGCTGCCGCAGCTGCTGCTGCTCCCCTAGTAGCTGAACATTAACCCTGACCAGCGGCAGGAGACGCCCCGCTAGAACTGCAACGAGCTGACTAAGAAACGGCACCAGCGCCCTGCAGGTGGCGAAGAACAATTGCCCCC
Organism: Eimeria brunetti; assembly: GCA_000499725.1. Lineage (NCBI taxonomy): Eukaryota > Apicomplexa > Conoidasida > Eucoccidiorida > Eimeriidae > Eimeria > Eimeria brunetti. The sequence goes on along the minus strand of HG713437.1, from coordinate 57,946 downwards.
CTCCAATCCTCACAGTCACCAGCTCCTGCAGCAGCAACAGCAGCGACGACAGCAGCACCGGCAGCAGTAGAAGGAACCGAAGCCGACGCAGAACCAGCAGGTTGGCTACAGGTGAATTTGTGCGGAAGAATAAGCAGTTATAAAGAAGGACGCAGATAGAAGAATATGAGCGGAGAGGAGAGCAAACAACGGGCGAGCCCATTGAAACACAGGGTGAGCCAGGAGAGCGGAAGAGGACAAACAAAAAGAAATCCACAGGTTCGTTCAGCATCAGAGCCTGCCTAGCGTTTTCAGCTAGGTAGATCTAGGGGGGGAAGAAGAGGCATATGCACAGAGGCCGAAGGCAGGGGCGGTCAGAGCAGCCCTGTCGGGCTTCTGACGCTGTTCTACGGTCACCTTCAGGATTTGTTTGAGGAGCTGCGCGTACAACGCAGTGTCCTCGTCATCTCGTTGTGCTGCTCTCAGCAGTCGGACAACCGTCGTCTCGAGGAGCAACAGCAGCAGGGCTCCGTCCGTGGCCGCAACCTCACGCACCGTCTGCTGCAGCTGCAGCGGCTGAGTTCCGCAGCCGAGAGGCAAGACGCTGCCCCAAGAAGAGCTGCAGCTGCTGTAGCTGTTTAACGTTTGCTGCATTGCCTGCTGCGACAGCACTTGCTGCAACCTGGATGCTGTTGCAGTCGTGGATGCTGTAGTTGCTGCAGCTCTCGCCAAGCGCCGCAGCAACGCCACGTACACTTTTAGCATACGTGTACAGCGCGGGGCGCCCACTACCTTGTACAGGCACACCAACAGCGCCTGTACGAATGCAAGTTCTCCCCTCAGCACCTCATCGGCTGCATCAGACCGTCGAGCCTGGAGCAGAGTCGCAAATACAAACAATGCAAAAGACGGGCTGCCCGAAGCGCGCAAATGAAACAATCTACGGAGCTTCACACGCGGCTTTGAAACAAGTTCATATTTCGGCGTCCGTGCTGCAATCACGGTTGTTATTTTTGCGTCTAAATCTTCACTGTTCTATCACAGCTGCAGACTTCCGCATGGTGCTCTTGCTACTACATTAGGCATGCAGTTGCTCCTGCTCACTGTCGGTCTGCTCTGTAGTGCTCCCTTAAGCAGAACCAATGCAGCAAAGGGAGCCTCCGGGTCGTGCGGTGTTGGCGGTTGCAGCTTTCCAGTGAGCTGCACCAGCTGGTCTGCTGCTGCTGCCGCTCCCTTGGCTGCTGCTGCCGTTGCCGCAGCAGCTGTCGCTGTGCAGCGCAAGTAGCACTGTAGCAGCAGCGTAAGGTAGCCTGGGGATCCCTGGAACGCCACCAAAGACATCTCTGCCTGCTGGCGCTGTGCAGGCGACGCAGTGTCTGTGCACAGAAGCAAAATACAATTTATCGCGAGCTCCTGCGTCCTAGACTCACCCAATGAGGGAGTAGCAGCAGGGCGCGCGGTTGCTGCATCTCCTCCTGTTGCCGCAGCAGCGGATAGTGCTGCAGCATGTGCCTCGGAAAGGAGAGCCAACTGCTGTTGGCATGCTTCTATTGACTCCAGCAGATAGTACAGTTCAAGCTGCCAGGCCTCTGCAGTTGAGTCTGGGCCAGAAACAATGTGCTGCGTTTCCTGTTGCTCCTGCTGCTGCCTTCGCGCAGCGTCTTCTGAGATGCCATCGTCTTCCATCTCTGTGCCCTTGTGAACAGTGGAGTTCACGGGCTAGAAAAGCAGAGAGGGGAGATGCTAGACACCTCGAGCAACACGATGATGATACAGCGCGAAACACCTGGCAGTGTATTACAGAGATTCTTGGGAAGGGCGGGGACTGTGGGGGCCCGCGTTTCTGTGCAGCTCCGGGCCCCCGTCCTCCCCCCTCCCCTCCTTGTTGCCTTTGCCCTTCTTGCCTGCTAGAACTGAACTCGCTGCCGGTTGCCTTTTACCCCCGAGAGACGTCGCTGGAGGCTCCGTCAAAAGAAACACACCAAGACGAGGCCGAACAAACGGGGGGGACTGTTGCGCCCGCGGGGCTAAGAGTGAGCCGAGATCGGAGGCGAGATGGCGACAAATGACACACTTCAACAAAATATAAAGTAAAGTTTTAACAAAGTAGTGGGAGGAGGCCACCGTGAGAAAGAGCCTTCGGGGACACTGGGGCTCAGCTACATGCGCATGCACGAAACCGGTAGCTCGGAAGTCCTTCAGAGCGCAATAATGCCTCAAATACGGACCAAATGCTTTAGCGCACGCAAACACGCCTGTATGGGCCAGTGCTGTGCTATGTAGTTACTAGCCGGTGAAGAACTGTCTGCTCGACGATGTGCGCGGGAGAAAGGAGTAACAACGCTCGAGCCGGTATCCAGTTACCTACACTTTAAAACGAGAAGTCGCTTGCTCAGAAACGACTATGGGTATCCATGTTACATCACTCCGCCTTATTTACGTGCCATTTATTAGTACATCGCCACAAACAATGCGGTAGCCGGGGTGTAGCAGGCGTGTAGCAGGGTCGGTCTACCGGGGTTGCGAGTCCACTTGTCCGTGTATGCTGGCTGTTCGACAGCCAGTAGGAGATCAGCAGTTGAATAAGGGTTTTTGCGTATGCACGGGGAAGCTGCTTGAGGATGGTTCCTGGTGGCGTCGGCGGCCCAGAGGGGATTGCAGCAGAAAATGTACAGGGCGAGTAGGCCTGCTCAACGGAAGAGAAACAGCTTTGTCTGCCCCCATATTGGGGATGTCTGCGAACACGAGGCTTATAGTGTCGCATTTTATAGAGATTCTGCATTGGTATCTTAACACTACTACAGCTCACGAAGGCCCTCAACTGAGTGTTTGCTACTCTAGCAGAAGCTGGCTGAGCCACTTGGCCTTAGTAGGTAGCCTGCATACAGCTAGAAATGCTCAACAGTTACCCACAGCTACCATATATGGACCGAATTAATCTTCCTTGTGCTTGCGTGTGAGGCTGAAGTGATCATTAGTCGCAGTGCCGTGCGCTGCAACTCATCTCGTCCAGCCTCTTCCCTCGCAACCACTTGGCTTGCGCCGCTGCGTATAAGGCACATGCAGCAAGGGGAGGGAAGTGAGCTGCTTTTAGGGAAATTTTGCCTCAATCCCTTTGGCTTCACTGTCGCCCGCGAACGTCCTTCGGTAAGTTTGACGACTGGCGTTACACTTCGTAGCACCGCACGGGGTTGCACCAGGTAAGCATAGGCAAAGGACTTCACCCCCGCAGTAGGGTGACCTGATGAATAGCAGCTATTATTAACAAGGATTCTTTGAAACAGTGTACGCAGCACAAGAACAGTTTATCCGGGCCATCCCAAACAATTTCAGCAAAGCCTCAGCAGTTCCTTTCCTGTACAGCGGATGATGGTCTGCCCCCTCATAGGGAGGCAACCAACTTTTGGGAGCTTTGCCGAAGTGAATTACGGAGGCCCCCCTTTGCAGTAATGCTCAGTTGAAAGTGCTTTGTTACCGAACCGCTTTCATGAAGAATGCCTCCGCCCTTACAAACCATCTACATAGGACGGGTGACGCGGTGCGGAGGCAGTGGAGGACTTCCTTGGTTACCTCAGCTTATCTCTCCGCCTCCAAAATCCTCCAGAAGATCTACAGCTGCAATTGGGATGCTGAAAGGGGACGGATAATGCAAGAGGTTACGCGTGAACAGGTGTTCCACGTGTTCGCACCACATCCAGACCAAGTAAGGCTTCAAACAAACACTGCAATGCATGGACACCCAAAATTCTGCAAGGAAACAGGCTGTGGCAGGGCTGAAGAAACTTATGCAAGGGAAACGGTTAACAGAGCGCTGCGCTGACACATCCTGGCCATTGGTGAAGAGAAATCGAACGATGGACAGGGAAATTCCACATCATTCGCTCACAGTAGGGCTGCCTGGAGACAATTGGTAGCCGGTGAGAAGCGATGAGGTGTGTAAGGGGTAATATAGTTGAAATTGCTGACCTAACGCTGTATCTTAATTCCTGCTGAAGCAGCACATCTTTAAGCGGCACCGCCTGGGAAACGCGAAAACCAATCACGCAAGCGTTGGGTCCCTCCACGGAACGCGTGGTGCAGTGATGAAGCCGCAAGGAACAAGTGACGCACCTGCACAAGCTCCTCGAGTCAACTGGAAGCCTATACAGCTTCAGAAGTTGCTAGTGCCATTTCATATTAGCTGCGAAATGGTATTGGGTTATGGGCCGAGGAGAGGCGGTGAAAGCTAATTTTGCATTCGATGGCGCAGTTTCTGCGGCTCAGCTTCACTGGTGGCTCGCAGGGCACAATAACGGGCAGAATAATGGCTGTTAATGGTGATTTTAAGTCTGAAATGGTTCCTATTACGAAAAGGCACTTCTACTCTGGGCGAGTTTGCCACGAGATAATCCCAGGCTTGCCACGGGCGGCCCAGCGGAGGGTGCAGATGCACCAGCTGACGAGACTGTCGCTATCAATGTTCTAGGGAAGCACTGAAACAGCGCGCTTCGCAGCGTTTCCGACGACATTTACATATTCTACGACAAGATGAGTGTAAGCAGGTTCTAAAGGGAAAATGAGCGAGGAGGTTCTTAGAAAGCGCAGGGGCGCTGTACGGGACGCTGCATAATATGCATGCACTCGGTCGTGACAGCCTCGCGAAGATGGCTTTTTTAAGGAATTCTATCTAAATAACACACCATGGACAGCCACTGTAGGCGACATTGAAGAAATAGTTCTCACATGTACTAAATAATGCATTAAATAATAGAGAGCTAGGGGAGCGCTGCCCACCCGCTGCACCTCACATGCATCGCATCCGGGTCGTTCCCAAAGCTGCTCCAAGCTTTGGTTCAAAGTGCCGGTGACCCCCACTTCTTTAAAAATAGTTTGAGGGGCAAATAGGGGAACTGCTAAGAAATGTTGTTGCTAAGACAGAGTTCAATCGCTAACTAGCGCACTTCGGCACAATCCATTGTTTGGCGATGAAAAAGGAGGGAAGGCAGCACATGTGAGTCAAATTCAATCCGCTCGACATATTCACGGAGAAAGAGAGGTTTCCGAATTCGAAATTGACAAATTCCTCGACGTGTGAGCGGCTGAGCAGTATATTAATCCCTTAATTCCATATCCCAACGCTTCCTGAAGGCAGACAGAATGACGGTATTCCTTGCCAGCACCTTCATATTCAAGGGCACATGCATGTCTTTTTGGCTGGTGAACGCGCCTGCCAATCTGCAGTAACAGCTCAATCACGACTTCTTGGAGCCACTCAGTGTGGGACCGATGGTACTGTGTGCGGGTGGCATGCTTGTTTTGGCCGAAATGTGCAAGAGCGCTTGCAGCACCAACGGTGTGGCGTACAACGTTCTCAGCTACCACTACTCATCTGACCAACGGTGCACCTAAAGGTGCATCGTTGGACCAATCATCGTTTGTTGGCACTAGATTTACACATGCTGCACTCGGCGCATGACCAAAGAAAACCACCTTCGAATACCAGCTAATTGTCTCCTAAATTTGTCTTTGAGGGCCGACTTTCCCTAAAGAGGGAAAGTAGCGTTGATAATGCGCCCGAGGATGCCCCCTTGCGTGTCATAGCCTCGACTACAGTGCCAGGCTCACAGCCAACCCCAAACCCTGGGTCTGCTGCAGATCATCCCGAGCCGTATTGCTTATTTCTTTCTAATTTTTTAATCCCTAATAAAGTGTTTCTCTTTGTTTATGCCTCTGGCTTTCCAGTTTATCCACAGTCATAGTGCTCGTGCACTACACCTCTAATCCGTGGTCTATGATCTCAGACCCAAACTGCAGCTGGTATCTAGCAGGTATATTAACTTCTGAGCATTCATTTGAAGCTGAATAACCGTAGATTTGACTGCACGAGGATTTGCAGGTGCGGACGCCACTTCTTGTGGACCCCGACTCCACATTGCATCTCATGTTGCGTGGAGAGGGAAGGCACTTCCCTGAGTGATGTGCTTGTGTATCTGAAGGTGTTGCTGGAAGTCCGGATATCTCAAATTATATGACCTTGCTTACTGCAAAAAAGAAACCCGATGCTGGAGATATTCCAGCTACACCCTCTTCTGGATGCCGTGTTCGCTGGTTGCTGTCGGCTACCCCTGTCATTCCCTTTCTGACCGGGTCTCGCAGCCCCACCATCTATAGACTCGAAATCTGGGTCGTTCTCAAACTCAGTGTCTTCCTCCTCAGCGGCGGCTGTGGAAATGCCGCTTTTTCTCCTTTTGATGCGAAATTAGTCCATCACTTTAGAGAGTTCAATTCTTTCACCCCTTAATTCCCACCCCACAGAACAGCCGGTTACCGATCGCCTCCCTCCAGGAGAAAGCCCCGGTGTAAACAAACTACACAGAAGCTTTATAGCCACCACTGGAGTTCTCTGCAGCAATGGCTTATGCTTATCAATATAGCGTTCTATAGACCTTTGGCGTTGCTAAGGTTTTCCCATTGCACACCTGGAAATAAACCTGCATCCTGCATGATGGGTAAGGCTTTCATAGCCCGGATGTGCTCCGGAAAGGTGGAACCCTTGCTTGCGTGTAGCCATCAGCGTCGTGCGTCCCTAAGAAGATGGCAGCAGCAGCTGTAGATCTTCCGGTGCGTTTTGGAGGCTAGCGTATTAGTCAAGGGAGCCAATGAAATCATCCACAGCCTCCGTATCTTTGCGCCCATAATACCCGGAAGGCCTGCAGACGCTGAGGCATTTTTCTATAATTGGCCGCGGCAGAAAAGCATTTTCAGCTGGATGGGATGAAACAATCGAGCTAGTTTCAGGTCTATCGCCTCCCCATCAGAGGGTAAATTATGATCAACCTCCATTGCACAGAGGGAAAATGGCTGAAGTCCACACACAGGGTTGCAGGAGGGCCTTTAGAAATTTCTGTTCCATGTATATGTTCTCGGAACACGTCAATAGTCACTGTTGTGCACCAGGCCTCCCTGAAGTTGTTGTGAGTTTCTTCTCTAGCACCTTTCCGCATGAACCCCGCGAAGCTAAAGAGAGTGACGCAAGGCTTCCAACTTATGCAAGGACTGTTGCAAGCAGCAATGATGCCAAAGGACTTGAAGTATGGCTCGTCTAAAAGTGGCTGGACTCCTTTCCCTGCAGGGGTCCTGCGGGCAGCGGCCTGTCGCCGTGGTTTGGTGGAGGAGAGGCCACCCGAGATAAGTTCCGGCACGTCTCACTGCAAAGAAGTACTCATGCCACCATGCCAAGCAAGCGAAGCCAAGCCATGTTTCCTGCATGTATTATCTCTGTAGACAATTGTTGAGTAATTCTGCTTGAGTTTATGCTGCTTATTAAGGCCATGTGAACACTGCTGAGCCAACTTCGGGTAGCCTATGCCACAACTCTAGCTCAGCCTCGAAAGCTACAACAGAGAACTGGGGCTCATATTCCTCAAGTCTCGCACATATATTTTTAACACACCGAAATATGGCAGTCCAGTCGATTTTTGTGACAATTTGGCGGGGAACCCGTCCTGTTTTTCGTACCCCCTCCTCCGCAGGACGCATCCTGTGAGCGGACAGGGGAAGGAGGTTATGCCGTAGATCTTGAACAATTTTGCATATGGAGGACGTGAGACTCTGAAATTTTACAATTGGGGTATTTTAGTTTATTTGTTCCTGGGAAGGGGGGCAAATCACACTGAGAGCCCGCAAGGCTAGCCCGATGCCGCTTTCGGGGGCACCATGTCTCTGCCTCCCCGGGAGAGTTTAGGCGAACATAACTTCAGTCTTCCAGTTGGCTCGGAACAGCAATGAGCTTTGCTTCGTAGTTGCACCCTTGGACAAATTTTTAGTCAAGTTTATTCCCCGGTCTCTGCTCGAGCTCTATGAACGGGGGAAGCAAGGCACTGCAACTCGGAAGTTCCTTGTTGGGCTTGCATCCGGCCTTACGCCTGGCATCTATGAGATAATCTTCCTCATTTCTTAAAAAACACGAACAGTAACAAGGGACTGAAGGAGAGTTGCTTTCTCTTATTGCCCATTTCTTCGTCACCAGCCGCATTTCACTGTGGAGCCAAAGGTGTTTGCGCGAGTTTCCCAGGGGCCCCATGGAGCCGTCTGGGGGGGCACCGTTACCTGATGTAGCGTTGGATGGCGAGAGTGTGCAACTCACACCACATGCTGGAGCCGAAGACTGGGTAGCGGCTCCGCCAGCGGCGGATGAGACCCCCCCTGTGCCGAAGAAGACGAAAGGGAAGCTGGTGGGCTCTGCTCTACTACTTGTGGCTGCTGGGGCGCTGCTGGCGCTTTTATCTAAGCTCGCCGATCGTGAACAGAAGGTTGAGCCGCCTCCCGCTCCGCCTCTCCCCGGTAAGCAGGTCACATCTTCATTCTTGGCCGCCAGCCCATGGACGAAGAGCGACAGACCTAATACCAGCTGAGTTGAAGGCGAATGCGCTTTCATCTTTGTTGTGCGTTTGCTTGAGTGCAGAGGGCCTTCTTCTCCCACCCCAACCTGTGGAGGTCTTCAAACCGCCAGCCAGCCAGCAGGCCTCGCAAGCAGAAAGTGAAGCGCAGTCAGCTAGAGCCCCGCTAGGAATGCCTGGACTACTGCCGCATATAAATGAGCTTAAAAGTGTCCTCAAGCGTAGAGAAGAGAGGTCACGGGGGTCTACTGATTCTAGTGTAGAACTAGCGCAAGCAACGTCTCCTGTGGCTACAGAACAATTCCCCAACCAGGCCAGCCTTCCGCAAGGGGGTATACCTGCCCCACCCCCAGACCCGCAGAGTCTAGGCAATGTATATTAACCTACTAAGGCAAGTCTGAGTTGTCAATGTAATGCGATACGGATGATGGTGCACCGGGTGCTCACGGGACAGCAATGCAACATATATCATGCGGTTGCAGGTGGTCCTAACGGGAATCTCGATGACAGTGTATCTGCTGTACGTGCTTCTGACTTTGGCTGTTGTGTGCCACTCAAACCGACAGTTTTGCATCAGCCTGTGCCCACACGCCCACACACGGCTGTGTAGCGATCTGGGGGCGCTATCACCTCGTGATAGATTCGCTTTTGTTAGGACTTCAATATGATTCAGCTGCTGTGGTAGTTATCTAGTAAAGGGTGTTTTCAACTTCCGTGCGAGACGTTCTCTTTTGCGCTCACGAGCATCTATGGCTTGATGTGTTGGGGGACTTTCTTTCTTGCTGTATTGCAAGGTGCTGTAACGGCGGCATCGTTCGGAAATTTAGTCTAGCCTGAGACACGCATGAGCAACGTGCGCCAATCAATGTCCTTGTGTATGCTGTACGCAGGATGATGAACCGCCTCAAGCGTGAGCCCGTTTAACGGCAAAAGGCGGTGTCAACGGAGATGGCGCTTCACACGCATGGCGATTAAAGGTGTCTGCATCACTTCTAGCCAGGAGTGACGCTGAATCCATTGCAAATTATTTTACCTGCCGTTTGCCCCTTCTGCTCCTGTTTTGAAATTGGATTTTTACTCAGTGGACCAGCAAGTGTACCAACTGGGGGCACCTGCAGGGGCTGCTGCGTGCAGCGGAGGTGCAGTAGTGCTGGTGCTGCTCCCGCTTCAACTTAATTCTGCACCAAGAGCCAGGAGCTTTGTCGTAGCGAGGAGTCGCCATCTCTGCAAGATTGCAGAGAAAGAGGAAATGTACGGGGGCATCGCCCGCTTGGGGTGCGGGCTAAGAGTGGGAGAGTCGTTGTCATCCCGTGTGGGTATGTGTGTAATACCTGTTGGGCTCCACTTTCTCTTGCTCTGTCACACCAATTGTTCCTCCCCATTCCCATCAGCGAGGAGAGAGAGGCAACAGCGCAGTGAATCTTCCTCTCCACAGAAGTAAAGTAAAACAGCGACGTGCGGAGCAGCATTCATCCCAAGCAACCAACTAGAAGGCGAAGTCAAGCCCACGGACGCGAGCCCCTCTTAACGCCCTCGCAAACCTGGCAAAGAAGAAACGCCATACCTTACGCATGCTGGCCCAGGGAAAGACGGTAGCACAGAGTGATCGCATGCTCCACTGCACCTTGGGGACCGCGAAGTAAAGGCTTTCTTGCAGCTGTTCTGATGAAGGCGACACACAGATACAACAGCGAACAGGGGGAGACAACCATATTCGCACAGGTAAAAAGGCTCACGCAGCTACCCTACACGGAAAATTTCAGAACTGGACATGAGGGCACGATCCCTGGTGGGGAGCAGGGCGCAGCCCCATGAAGGAAGGAGAGATGTCGCATACACAAGCCCTATGATGTAAGAAAGGCAAAAGGAAGGCTGACAGGCAACCAGGCAGCCAACCAGCCAAGGCAGACCCACACTCTTGCAGTGAGCAGAGACCGTCAACCTCGCAAATCTCGCACAATGCGACAAAAGAACAACGAAGGAGGGACACAAGAAGGAAAAATGTAATGGACGGACAGGTATGAAGACAGGAAGAGTAGGGGAGCAGGAGCAACACTACAGAGGCAGACCAACCTGCAGCAGCAAGGGGTATTGGGAAGGCAGATCTGCATACCAAGTAACATCAGCAACATGGAAGTATTGAGGGGCCACCATACACTCTAAATCATCGCTATGCCTTCGCAGGCTAAGTACGAGCAGGGTCACCACAAGCTCGGCGGTTTCGTACAGCATCAGACAGCAGAGCACACGGTGCTACGACGCTACGGCGCTTTGTATAGGCTAGGTAGCAGTGCTTCCCGTGGGTAGGGGAAATAGGTACAGAAAAAGAGGGATAAAGGAAAAACATTGCGTGCACGCCCCAGCAGCTGCTCCTAGTTGCTGTAACAGCCAAAAGAGGGCCGTTGAGGAGCAGCAGGACACAGGGACAGACACATGCAACAATTGAGACGGAGACAGCTCAACAACCCCACGTGCTGAACAAGAAAAGAGGAATATTACATGCGCTCTATCACCAGCAAAGTGCTGCCCCCAGGCGGGGCGAATGCGGCGGAGTGAAGCACGTGGAAGAGGGCTTCGTCGTAGGGCCCTTGGACGTCTGTTGTTTGTAGTCGCGGGCTACGATGTCGCCAAACCCTATCCCTGGGACCAGCCAAAGAAATCACTACTGCAGCAAAGCCCACTCTTCGCTTAAAATGCTGCAGTCATGACGCAGCAGTATGCAGCTCCCATGTCCCTCGTGCACACAAGCCGCGGTCGTTGCTGCTGGTCCTGCTGCAGATGCTGTTGCAACTGCTTCTGAAGCAGATCCTGCGGGAGACGCGTCAGTGCTCATTGGATATTTTTTGGAGAATTGCAGGTGCCGCCTGCAAGCGTCCAGGGCCAGGTGCAGCGCCTGCTGGGAGACGTTGATTCCCAATAAGAGGCCACCGTGCCACTCTGCAGCAGCCGTACCTGCAGTGACGGTGGCACAACGCTAGCACCGCCTCCTGAAGCCTCTGCTGTTGCCTCTGCTAGCTATGCGAGACCTGCGCAATGAAAAGACAGGTATGGAAGAAAAACATCATGTGGATTGGACGCGAACCACATATCTCCGAGGGCGTGGGGTAGGGGAGCAAGCAGCCGTGCAACACGCTGTAGCCTCTGCTGTTATTTCTACAGCTGTTGCTTGTTGGGTTCGTTACAGAGCTCACGAATCCCCAAAGCAGCAGCATGCCCATCTCCTAGCAGCACCTCAGCTGCTACGTCAGTTGTGCCTAGCTTCAAGGTGGGCTTCAAAACCTTTTGCAAGGGCCGGGTTGAAGCAAAGTATGCGAAGAGGTCCCTTGCTTGCACCGAATCCCAGTACTGCGCTGCCGGCTTCTCGTCTTCTGCCTGAGTGTTACAGCGTAGGAGGGCCATTCGCCGTTATCCCGCTTCTGAAGTCCGCACCGTTTCGTAGCTCTGCTCTACCCTTGCTCATCCCATTGACGCCCTCATATAGGGTACAGTACATTGGGTAGCATGAGGTGCACGCACGATAAAACGGAACTTACGGGGCACGTTTGGGGGGTTTTGCTCGTCTGTGCGGCGCTGCTGCCCGCAGATGATGCCGTGGCTTTAGGGCGTGAACGGGGTTGCTGGGAGGGGCATATGAGCTAAAACGGCCCGAAAACCTCCACTTGATACTGGTGCCAGACTGCATCTGGCTATTCTTTGAACCTCATTTCTGCAGGCAGTCTTCGAAAGGTTCAGGTTTCTTTGAGACAGTGCAACGGTGGGGGCTGGGGCTAGATGAGGGCAACGGGTGGGGCAAATGGCATATAGCTGCATCCGAATGGCATATTTGCATGGAGACATCCATGCAGGAACATACGAAGGTGGCGCGGAGGTACAGACGGCGAAAACTGTGGTGGAGACCGGCCCGAAGATGCGGCAGCGGGCTGGTGGTTGCGTTTGCTTTTTCAGACACGTGGAGTATCGCTTGCCCATGCTCGATAGCATAGTTGTTTTCGTAGACTACTACTAAAACTGGGACACGTGACTCGCGATGCTTAGAGTGAGCCACTGAGCAGGTATCCCTCGGGAGCCACGGGGTAGGTGACAAGTAAGCGGACAATATTTGTTGTAAATTTCAAGAAAATCAGAAGAACGGACGTGTTTAATGCAGTAAAATGGGAAGTCCGGGGATACACCGGTGTTTTCACGCGCTATCTTAGCTGTTGCATTGGTCAAGGGGATCGATCTGTCACGAGACGCCGCCGTTCCGCCACTCTTCATGCAGGCGAGCGTCAAGTCTCTTCCTGCACCAAAAAATCTTTTGACGTGTAGTTTGGTTTTCAATGAGTCTTCCTGCCCACTTCATCCCGTTCTTTGTTTGTGCGATTGAGCCACTACCTTCTCGTGTCGCCTATTGCCACGGCCGACTCCAAGGCACGATCACAGGGGCCGACGCTTTTCTTCTCAGGTTCAGCTCGGAGGCATGTTTTAGGTCTGGAAACCAATAAATGGGCTAGGCCCGTTGCTGTGTTGCAGCAAAACAGCCATTTAATGAGGGATTGGCAAGCTGATGTAGTGATGCTTGTGTCCTGCTTTGCTAGCAGGAGCTTGCATCCAGTGCGCGGCCTTGTAGATAAGCACTATGAAGTGCAGATGAGTAATTCATCGCACAAGCATTCATTTATTTGCCTGTTTTCGAAATACGGGATATAGCGGAGACCACAGGACACTCCCCTGAGCGCAGCAGCTCAGCTGCTAATTACACTGTTTTGAATACAGGCAGCTGAAGAATTATGTTGCAAGCCCAACATGACACACGAGCTGCAGCAGCCCCAAGAGAAGAGCATTGAAACATGTTCGCCAGTGTCGTTGGGAACTCAAAGCAGCACGTTAGACCTGATGGGATTCGCCCTGCTGCTGGGAAGCAGCAGGGCGAATCCGCTCGGCAGGAAGATACGATAGGACTGTACACGCCTGCCTAATCGACTGTAAATTGCAAGATAATGCTTCTTCACCCTACGGCATACCTTTGCGAATACTGCCCTATATTCTCTTGCCGTGGACTATCAAGTCTTCATGCAAGACAGGAAAACTGTGGAGATATTAGCAGCAACAAGCGTGTTTCTTAGGAAGTTCACAGCTGCCTGAACTACAAGGTTCATTTGTCCGGATCCTTCCTGCTGCTGCTTTTGTATGGGAGGCAGCAACAGCGCGAGGTGCTTCAAACGGCCGACCGAGGCATCTGATGAGCAGCAGCTGCTGCTGACTGGGGAGAGCGCAATGGCGCGGAGCGCTGTGACAACGCATCTTAGCACAGCCAGCATTCTCCGCTGTAGCAGGGCAAACGGCAAGCAGCTGGCGGAGGCTTCTGTCTCTGTCGTGTTCCATGGATGCTCCCGCAGCCTGTGCTGCCTCCGCGGGAGTCAGCACCTGTGAAGCCTCATGACTCTGCCCCGCCGAGGCAACCGCTAGATGGAAGCAGATATTTGGACGCAGCGTGGCTGCATAGCGCGAGATAAACACACCCCCTTGCTGCAGCACCAGCCGCTCCATGCTACCGGGGCATTCACCTCCTCTTCCAGAGAAGGTAGAAGCAGATCTGGAGGATAATTCCCCGCCTTGATACATGCAAAACTTTCCTGCAAGGCCGCCCCAGTAGGCAGGACAGCCCCAGAAAGAGACGCACCGGGCCCGCTCTTCAGGGCAGCAAACATATCGTCAGCAGGGTCATCGGCTTCCGGCCAGCTCAGCGGCTCCCCATAGAGCCTCCCACTGCTACCCACACGCCAAGACGGTGTGCTGCCCCGCATATGCCGCACGTCTTTGTGGCAGTAGGAGAGGGACCCCCCAGGCCAGCCCGCCAGCGGCTCCTCGGAGAAGGCCGTGTCTCCATGTCCTAGCATGGACAGCCATTTGCCCGCGCACGAAATTGCTCCAGTCCCCTGCTGCTGCTGGTTCTGTGGCTCTGGAGAAGCGGTACAGGGAAAAAAGTCCGCTGTGTGGCCTGTGCAGCCGTGAAGCCACAGTGTCCGTCGTTGCTGTGCACCGAAGAGTAACCTCACCTCGGCATGTTTCTGCACCCCTCCCAGCAGCCGAGGCTGTTGGTGCTGCTGCGACACCCCTGAAGTGCCGCACTTCTGTTGTTGCACCGCACCAGCCGCAATGCCGCGTAGCAGGCGAGGCATGTCAAATACTGTCCCCTGGTGGGCGGCGGCGGCTACTGCGAGTTGCCTCTGGTGCTGCTTGTGGTACTGAGAGTGCGGTGTACTCGCAGCGAAGTCCGTGTAAGAACCCTGCAGCACGTGCTGCTTCTGCTGTTGTTGCTGCTGCTTCTGTTGTATTCCTCGTTGCAAGTAGGCCGGCCCGTTTCGTGCAGAGTTGTCTACCTTGCAAGAGGTAAATGCTGCTTGTTGACTTTGTTGCTGCTGCTGCTGGTTGTCCTGCCCAGCAGCTGCTGCTGCATTCATGAGTGCACCAATGGCAGCCGCAGCAACTGCCGTTGACCCTGAATGCGGTGCTCCTGCACCCGAGCTTCGTGTGTGCTCCTCTTTCTCTGCTGTCGCGGCACTACCAGCAGCAGAAGTACCATCAGCGCAGCTACGGGCATCATAACAAGAGTCTTCTTCCTGGTTAGTGCTGCCACCGCGTCGTCTAAAGAGCTGACGCGCAGCTACTCCCATCTGTCGCCACGTCGGTCGTTGTTGCTGGTCCTGCAGCAGCTGCCCCTGCCGCTGTTGCTCCTGTTGCTGCTGCTTCCTGTTGAAGGCCCACCTCTCAGTTTCATCTGCAGAAGGAAGCGGTGGTAGCACCAGCTCTTGACACGCTGCGCCGTCCGCAGCAGCAGACCCGTGCTGCAGCAGGTATAGGTCCGCTGTTTCGTCTTGAACATGTTCAGTTACTGCTTGCGCAGTAGCTTCGCTTTATGTACCCAATGTCTCTCAAACAGTTCACACTGACTCAAGTGTTGCTGCACCAGCTCCTACAAGTATCTCTTGCCTGCCTTAAGGGAAGCACCGGCAAAAGCAACTGCCGTTAGCTATTTTGCATCCACTGAATCTTGAGCTGGCAGACAACGGGCAGCAATCGCTGCCTTCAACGCCTGCTCTTGCTCCTCCCCTATTGTACAGGCAGCTTCCATTTCAATGCCATGTCTTTCTGCCAGATGTTGTTGTGCATCTTGCTGCTGTAACGGCTGCTGCGCGAATGGCGCTCGACACTCTTGCTGCGGCTGGCGCAGAAGGGCCATGCCGGCGCTGGTCCTGCTGTTTTCCCGTTTTATCTCTGAGCAGCTGATGCGCGGAGGGGCAGCATGAAGCTCCAGCTGCTGGCTCTTGTGCTACCGCATTTGGTGTCGCTTCTCATCATGCGTGGCTATTCCGTTAAGGTGAAGGAGCAGCACCAGTAAGCAAGAACCCTACATGCAACAAGACGGAGACAAGTCCCTCAGCGAGGAAGGGTAGCTGCACCAATTGTGGTCGATACAGCAGCTGTAGCGACGTGCTCCGCCAGAGTAGCCCCACTAGCTAAGCTGCAGTTGCAGCGGCAGCAGAGGGATCGGTGCCTGGTAGAACTGCCACTCGCGCAAAGGTGGTGCTGCATAGGGCGAGGCCAGCAGCAGTACCTCAAACTGGCAGTGGATCTGTCAGCTAAGGAATCCAAGAAGCAACGGCTCACGTTGCAGTTTTAATGTAAGAGCTCTGCGCCCTTCTTCGTCATCAGTTCTGCCTCAAGTTCCTCAAGTGCAAGTTTGCCAAGCAGCTCATATATCTCGCTTACGCCATTAGCGCCAAAGGTGTCAAACCTGCCGTATACCAGCTCATGACCATTTGTGTGTGGTCAGAGGTATTGACTAACGAAACGCCTCTTCGTCGGTACCGCCAACTCTTGCGCCATGCTCCTGGTTTCTGATCATGCGGGAGTCGCCCCGCGTCTAGTCTCCCTCACCCGCGAAGACCCCACGGTCCACTTGACAGACCTTCATACACAAGCCAGTCAAGCCGTTAAGCAGCGTATAACCCACTGCACGCCGCTTCCAGCCCCTGACACTAGAATCACCTTCCGAGTTGCTCACGAACTCCTCCGAGTATGCGATCGGAGCGGTACTTGAACAAGCACTCCTCGGTCAGGTCGTGAATCCCAGCGATACGAAATACTAAATATACGGCCCAGAGTTACTTGCCTGCGTCACGGCCCTACACAATTGGTCTTACCTATTACCCACCGCAAGGGTCGCAGGGTAAGCTGACAATGAGGCTCTTTCACTTATAGCAGTTCCAGGCGTGGAAACCTCCCCGGATTCTCACCACTTGTTTGCTTGAATCCCTGACAGAGTGCCCGTGCCTCATCATTGCATACTTGCAGATCACTTACAATCAAGCGGCAGATGCGTCTTCCCGCCACCCACAGTACTTCCCTCTGTCCACCCCCATCAAACACCCTGTACGGCGCGTCAGCCCCCAAGGCGCCCTCGCCCCGTTAGCGGTCTCCCCTGAATGTCGCCAAGCCCCCAATTACAACGGGCGATATCAGGCCGACTATAGGGCACCAGCCGGCATCCGCCCAAAGGCGCGCCTTCCATCTGGTTCCATTCCGCCTTCAGTTCCCTCTCATATGATTGTTGCCTCACCGGACAACAACCCCTGTTCCTCATCCCGCTCTAGCAGACGTACGCCGGGGACCGCTCCCTCCGCACCTGCCCTCCCATCTATTCCCATGCCGACGGGACCCCAGACCACCGAAAGCGAGGGCCGCCTTTCGCCCCAAACCTGGGTTTCTGCCTACTCCAGATGCCCCGCTTTCTGTGAAGCTTAGCTAGTGACTGCGCAAAAAGGTGATGAAGCCATCCACTTCGAATTCCGCAGCCCCCAATTCTCCTCCTGCTTCAGCATAGTAGAAAACCTATGCACGCCTAGCCGAAGCAAGCAAGCAAGGACGCGTCAAAGTTCCAAAAATCTAGGACTCAACCGTAGGGATAAAAGACGCCCTCTAACATTTTCGTCCCAGTTTGATTTGAGGGCACGTTGGAGTTATGTTCAGGTCTTCTTTTGCTTGGGCGTAAGGGCTATAAATGTATCTATTTGCTTCAGGGTGATGCTGCAGCGCCATATGCACCGTGGCTGCGGCGAGACCAGATCCCGGGGCTTCTGTCTTGTGTTTGTTCGAGCTCTCTAGGTCCATGCTCTTGCCCGCGAACACGCCTAACGGTTTGGTCGCAGGGCGATTGCGCAGCGAGCATTCTACAGCGCCGAGGTCTCAGCGCTGTTCTTGGTCACTTCTACTGGTGAGGAAGCTGAAGCAAAACAGTTGCTGTACAGCGGGAAGCCTGCATGCTGCGTTTTTAACTGCTCGTCTGGTCACTGTCGCTGTAGTTTTGCTGGCTGTCCGAGTTGCGAACAGTTTACATAAAAATTCAGCTAGTTGGGACCGAGCTTTGCGAGCCACCAGTGAATCGTAATGAGCCACCAGTAAGTCGAGCCTGTGGAATTCCTCTACGACGCCTGACAAAACTATAGAGGTGGTCTAGTAGATGGCGGTCAACACATCAAAGCTCTTTAAAAGAGCTTGCATTACGGGACAGGTGCAGGCATCGGGTGTGGAATTGCCGCATATGGTGTGCTTCCCCCAGTGCTATTTAGCGTTCAGTCATGCATCTGTTGTGCTGAACACTCATTAACGAGAGGCACGTCGCACGCTTGAACAGACGGTTGTTCAACGAAGTGTTGAGAATTGAGAAGACGACGTTATTCTTCCCTGCAAAGGAGCACCGTTATAGGCTGATTTTTAAGAGGATGTAGAGGTCCCTACTAGATAACTGGACCGATTTCATCCCCCTGGCTGCATCTTCGGATATCCCTTCCCCACATTGGAAATAATGTACGCATTTTGTCAGGTCTGTATCCTGCGCACTCGCCACCCCTTCCAGGCAACTCTTCTTCTCGCCAATTAATCTGCTGGTTAAGAGATACACTATTAAGCGGCTACCATACGATACCCTTGCGGGTAGTGGCTTGACCTAGTGGAGAGGAAAAGTAGGTCAAGATTGTCGGAAGCACACCCATGTGACTACGTCAAACGACAAGCCTAGTATATATTTACAAGTGCGTCATTTAAAAATGAACGGTAAAAGCACAGGTCTCTAACAGTTTTGGACCATGAGCAAGATCGAATACGGCTCAATGCCCCGAGGGATGGAGGCGAGTCGCATTCGTCGTTTACACTTCTGAAAGGCAGCCGTGCCAGCAATGCATTCTAAACTCAGCTAAGCAAAACTGAGGTAGATTTTACAATATAGTGGGCATATAGTTGCATATCCAGGGAACTTTGTCTTCCCTGAGTGCGTTAACCGGCGTTTCTCCAAAGGAGGTCACACTGCTCTCCAGTGGAAGAGGGACCACAGGCCCCAGGAAGCCCTCGGTTCACGCCTTCCCTTGCCAACATACATCAGCATGGGCATTTGACGCAGTACCTACATCGCCGCCCTAGCAATGCGTAGCTACACCCATACAATCGCGAGCCCATTCCCATGCCTCCTCGAGCATTAAGCTTCTCGAATGTGGGTAGTAGTCCATGGAACCCTCTAAGCGGCATTTACAAGAGGGTCGTGCGCACTGCCTCAAGCGTCCTCTTCGAAAACGTTCATATGCCGTTGACGGTGTCGTCGCAAAGAAGCAGCATGCTCCAAACAAATCACGGTTGCTCCTCTTCCTCCACTTGTCGCATTTCTCCGTCTACCAGTAGCCTCGGCCTCAGACCTGTCAATGTCTCCGCCAACTGAAAAAGCAGAGAACAAAAGCAACACCTTCGCATAACTCCGCAAAAAATTCCAGGATTCCCGCCAAGGGGCCGAGGCAGTCCTTCCCTGGCGCACCACCAGGCACCGAAATAACTATCAAGGGAATCCCAAAGCGAAATCCCCAGTTCACCCGACCTCAACTTGGGGAAAATGGGCTGCCAGATATGAGTTACTGAGCTCAACGATAAACCGTAGAACTCACCACTCGTAGTCTGATCTGTGCGACATCCCTGTGACGGTGGTTGGGTTGCCGGTTTTCTGCAATGCACGCAAGGCTTTCTAGAGCTAAGCCGCCAGAAGCCTCTCTTAGCTTAGCCTGCAAGTACAGCCACAAACAGTCGCGCACACCTTGACCCTGCGAGGTTCCATAACAGATATACAAGCGCAACAGTCCCACCACACTGGGCTACGTGGAGGCATCCCGACGGTGGGAAAGCTGTGCATTTCAGATCCGTAGTGCGCACCGGCAAACGAGCTGCCTTCGTCGGGTCTTCCACTTCGTAAGGAAAGCCAAGCTGAAGCAGAACACAATGATAGAAGGAAAACGAATTCTGCGAGCGGTCCGAGCCAAGGACCCTTAAACACGACAAAAGGAGGCCCAGAACAGACAAAGGGAGAAAAACTGCTTCCGTACCTCTGGCAAATTGGGCGAGACCTTCAACTCCCCAGCTGAGTTCCAGAGCGCAAGCGCAGACAAGCTACTTGGCATCGCATTTTGCATGCAGCAGCTGCTCAAGAAAATGGCTGCCGATGTGCGGAGAAAAATGAACGAGGAGCATCCAGCTACTAAGAAAATTAAAACACTCCGCTTACCTGTGCGGTCAGTGAACCTGGACGCCAGTAATTTGACGAATTCAATAGCCGGTTGGTAGTGTTCTGGAGAATGACGCATGCTGTCAATGATCCTGATGATACCATTCCTGAGGGAAACGCGCGCAACCCCAAAAGGCATTTTTTTTTACTACAAAGCACGTTTGGCGCCACGCCATTACGGTGTAGACGGAACAGCAGGGCCGGGCTAGGCCTCTGCTCTATGGTAGCGCTATCCCTGAAAGACCTAACTGACGACCAGTGGAGACCCTCTATCTATGTACACTATCTCCTGAGCTAAATAACGCTCATACAGCTGGATCATTGCGTATATCCTACACCTAGGGGTTTTCAGCTGCGCTTGCTCACTTTCTGTCTACGACAGCGAGAATAATGTGTCCTGCGGGAAAGCCAGGTTCTCCTTTCGCTGCTTCCGGAGTCGGAAGCAGTACCAATACCCTATCCGCGGCCTTGCAGAGCCTAACTGGCCCCTGCATACAGACACACAATTACGGAGTAGGGACATCAACGCAACCATCCTGGTGCCATTGGAAGCTGCAATAACACTGACGACGCCGCGACAGCACGCTTCACCGGCATGCAGGGGCAGCTTTGCCACCCAGCGAAGAAGGCGGCCACAATGCAACACAAGCTGTCTCACCGAAAGCAGCATAGGTTTTTTCCTGTATTCCAAGAAATCACCCCATGCCTTTACGATTGTCTTCGGCGAGATGATTGCCACAGGGGGTTGCCTAGGACAAGCAAGAGCGAACAAAACTGACGTGAGAATTGGCTTATCAAATCACGATTCACAAGACGCTTGGCCGCAGGCGACACGGGGCAAACTGAATAAAGACTATAGGAGATGATGGCGGCAAGTGCCTCTTCGCTTACAGTCCCTTCTTCGCACGAGCCGTAACGTGTGCCTACAGACAAAATACAGACATTAAGACACGCGCGTCAAGCCTTTTGCAAGCGAGACGCGTTTATAATACACTCACAGGCAAAATGAGTGCGCCCTACACTACCAGTCTCGTCAACAACATCAATTGCTATAAGAAAGTGTTTCTTAGCACAGGCCGGTAAGGGAAGGCACCTGGAGACGGTTGCAGTAATGCTCGAGTACGGAAATCTCCATCTGCTCTCCTGGAAGCAGCTGCTGCAGCTGATATCTGAAAAAATTGGCCACAAGACAGGCTTATTGCGGCAATGGAGTTTTCGTCGCCCTAGCGCCTATACGTTAAAAGAGACAAAGTGGTAGGGCCACAATCCCGGCAAGCATACTAATCCTTTTTGCCAAGGTCATGCGGATTACGGAAGAGTCTGATCATGCAGGAGTGCACCTACGAAAACTGCTTCACGGAGACGCCTCTCTCTTTATAGCGACACTGTCTGAGTGCTGATGAGCCTTATCAGCCTTACCTGAGCACCGTAGTTCCGCCGACTTCCACTTCGTCGGTGGGTGATCCTTTGGTCAACTCGAGAAGTTCTGCATCCACAAGCAACGTTCGGAGACCTCCACGCCATCAGTCAACTTTTTAGCGTAAGTGCATATCTTCTTCTTTCTTGAGTCCGCAGTGTAGAAAATGCACTCAAATGTCACTACAGTCGTGGTCCAACTTCAACCGGTGACAGAGCCTCTGTGAAGAGTGGAGCAATTCATACCTTTGAGCTCATCATGTGGAACTGCCCCCGTGTCTGCGAACCGAGGGGATGTCAGTTGTTGAACCAGATGCATTTGGAGCTGAACGCAGCACAGGATACAAGCTAGGCACACGTTTCACGGACCACCTGAAAACGCATCAGCAGGACCACAGGAAAATGAGTTCGACGGCATTCCTCCATGACAAAGCGGAGCCAACGGCAGGCACTTTGTCATTTGCCAAATCATACCGCTTCCTCTGGAGACGATGGCTCTCTAGGAGGTCCAAAATCCTCCGGCGGTTCGTCTCCAAATTCATCCGATGATTCTTCTTCTGGTTGCTCCTCCTCAGGCATCTCCCCAGCCCCATCTCCAGATGCCCCACCGCCTGTTTCAGACGCTTCCCCAGGTGTTCGTTCTGTGGGTTCTGTTGCCTCATCCCGGGCTGGCGTGTCAGCATCACCTGGGGTGTCAGCAGCGGCCTTTTCAGGCCCAGCGGTTACGGTCTCCGTTGGTGCCGGCTCATCATCCGCACCTTCCGGCTCCGGCTTCAATGCCGCCTCGTCGGGCGTTTGCAGACTCTCTGGTACAGGACTAGGCGAAACAGGTGTCTGGGCTACGTCTTCGCCTCCACCGACTTCCCGTTCACCTTCCTTGGCAGAGATCGTTTCGGGGACAACTGGGGGCGGTGGTGGCGAAGGGGGCCTTTCAGGCTCCTGGGTAGGGGGTCTCGCTGCTGTATCTTCGCCTTCAGTCACTGCTTGTTCACCCTCCTCCGCAACAGATATAGTTTCGGGGGCAACTGGGAGCTGTGGTGGCGGAGGGAATCTCTCTGGCAGAGCGGGTCTCTCTGCTGTCTGTTGATCAAATCCCTGTTTACCTTCCTCCGTAACAGATATAGTTTCCGGGGGAACTGGGAGCTGTGGTGGCGAAGGGAATTTCTCCGGCTGAGCCTCCGGCGAAGCGGGTCTCTCTATTGTATCTTCGCCTTCACCGGCTTCTCGTTCACCTTCCTCCGTAACAGATATCCTTTCAGGTGGAGTTGGGGACTGTGGTCGCGAAGGGGGTTTCTCTTCATCAGGTGTCAGCGTGATGGGTCCCTGTGCTGCGCCTTCATCTACACTAACTTTCTGTTCATCTTCGTCTCCACTCTGTCTACCTGTGGTTGTAACATTATCCAAGCCAGCTCCCGCAACTGCTTGCTCTAGCTCACTTTCGTCAAGATCAAACTCCTCCCCTTCGTCCTCGTCGTCCGGTTCTACTGGGGCAGTCTCTGGCAGCACCGGGGGCATCTCTGGCACCGCTGTGGGCGTCTGTGGCACCACTGGGGGCATCTCTGGCGGCGGTGGGGGCGTCTGTGGCACCACCAAGGGCATCACC
>HG713437.1:13545-34675 GCA_000499725.1 Eimeria brunetti | reverse complement strand
GGGGCGTCTCTGGCGGCTCTGGGGGCGTCACTGGCGGCTCTGGGGGCGTCACTGGCGGCTCTGGGGGCGTCACTGGCGGCTCTGGGGGTTGTTCTGCCTCATGTTCCGTCCCTGCGGACGTGGGCTCCTCAGTTTCATCAGCATTTTCGTCATTTCCCAAGTCATCTTCCTCCTCCAACTCTTCTTCATCAGCTGGCTGTTCAGAAGCCGCTGGCTGTTCTTCGCCCGAGCTGGGCTGTTTGGGTTCGTCGAAAGCAATGCGAACAGGTGGCAATTCACCCGGTTCTGGCTGCGGTGTCTGAGGACTTGCAAGAGTCTTGCGTACGGCTGGTATTGGCGGCTCACCAGATTCCTCTTCCTCCTCTGGCGTGGCTGTTACGCCGAATCCAGTGGGGAATCTGCTTCGGGGAAGAGCTGAGTTTCACACAAAAAAATCCACATAAAAAACTCAGTCCAGAGCAGGATTAGCAGGGGCAAACAGCAGGTACAAGTACTTGAAAGCGGCTTAGTTCCACTCCTGGCAATGATGAAAAGCGATACAAAGCCCCTCATAACAAAGGGTATGGAGTGGTGTCCCTGTAGACGCCATCTTTGACGGTTATATGGGCTCACGCTGGACTGGGGCGCTCGGTTCAAAGTCGTCCTGTGTGCAGTACACGCAAGAACACAAGAAAACAGCATGTCTGAATCGGGCATTTTACCCATGCTTGCCTCCGAACGATACTGCCACTATAGCACCTTGCAATACAGGAAAACCCCCTAGCAGCCCACACCATGGAGCACGGGAGAAAGTCCCGGATAGAAACCGAAACCATTTTTAACTAAAAATCTATCGCAAGAGCTGCATTAGCCTTTGAAGCCCTGACGAACACAAATCTACCGGGCGACGCTGGCCCTCCCTACTCACCCCACAGTCGTGTGAACAGACAGCCGTAACACTGTCAGTTTGGGTAGGGCCAGGGAAGCAAGAGAATAAGCCACCACACCGCACAACACCCCCCCCAAAAAAAACGGCACTTAAAGCAGCTAAACTAGCATCCAGGTCCTCGTCACCGCTAGCAACAATCACGCACAATCGATATATGCTTCATTCATACCATGTCAACAAAAGCTGCAACAGCGTCCGTATCGTGCTACAAATTGTGCTTAGACTTGCCTCAGTAGACCATTCATCGTCACTCTCGACTTCTTGGCGCTTACGCTCAATACGTTCATCATCTGGGCGGAGGGTGGGGAGCCTCGGCCGAACAGGAGACGACGGTTCTTCAGGAGTTTCAGGACCTGTATCCGTTTCCCTCTGACCAAGTAAAACTTTCTGGTCACCTAAAGGCGGCAGTACTCTGGGTAGTCTTGGAAGGACTTTGGCTGGTTGGATCTCTTCTTGGATACTGAGTTCTTCTGCGGGTGGCGGTGGCGGCACGGTTGTTGGCGGTTCCAACCCCTTTTCAGGTTCTTCGTCAGGCGGGAGGATAGTCTCTGCACTCAAGGAAACGCTCAGCAATCGTACAAGTGCTTTCGCCATTGCCGTTGCCGTTGCCTCCCGGACTACTGCTACTCCCCCATGGGGACGTGGCCTCAATTGAATGTGCCACACGCTTACCGGTAACAGGCTCAGTCGGAGGCTCCACAGGCCTTTGATCGCGTGCTAGGAGCTTTGGTGAAAGCGCCAGGAGCGCCCCGGCAGCGAGGACGAGTAGGGGAAGGCCCACCAGCTTGGCCTTAGACTTCTTCGGGGCCAACGCTCCATCGGCCCTCGGTGGAGCGGCTACCGAAGCTTCCGCTCCAACAGGTGGCGTGCTCTCCGTAACCCCAGCATTCGGTCCTTGACTGGGTAACGACGTCCCACCAGACGGCTCCATGGGGCCTCTGGAAAGCTTGCTCAAACAGCCTGTGGCTCCACGGTGAACTTGAAGTGGCGAGAAATTTGGCAATACAGAAAGACAAAAATCCTTTTACCTTCCTCTCCTGCGGGTGATCTGCAAGGAATACGGGAGATTATCTCATGGATGCCGTGGGTAGGACCGGAGGCAAGCCCAACGCGAAACTTTCAAGTTTCAGCGCCCTGCTTCCCTCGATCTTACGCCTCGAACAAAAATCGGGGAATAACCTTTCTTGAAAATATGTCCAAAGGTCAAGCTCTGGAGGAGAAAAACTCGTGGCCGTTTTGAGCCGACTGGAAGATCGAAGGTATGTTAGCTTACCCGCACCCGTGGAAGCGGTGGAGACATGCTGCCAGCGAAAAGTGGCATCTGACTAGCCCTGCAGGCCTTAAGCTTATTTTGACCCCCTTTCCCGTAACAAAGGGCAGAACATGGCGCAAATGTAAAACTTCAGAGTTCCGCATCACAAAAACACAAAAACAGACTAAAATTTATAGCTTTAACTCCCCCCTGGGGACGGCACGCGGAGCCTTTGTGAGGAGAGGTGGGGCTCCGAAAAAACGGACACATTTCCCATCAAATTGTCGCCGAATGTCACTAACCAATTATCTTTTGTTGTATCTGAAATAAATATCCAAGATTTGATGTATACGGGCTGTAGTTCTTTGCTTTAGGTCCCTCGGGTGAGCACGAGTCCCCGGTCTCACCATACGGCCCTTGAGAGATCTAAAGGCACCGAATTACTTTGAGAATATGAGTTCCCCCAATCCATCCGACATTTTCTCAGGTCGGCATTCGTGCTGGGAATAACGGAACAAAGGCCTGGGGCTCGTGAGGAGAGTTGACGTGTAGCATGGGACGTGAGAGGATCGTACTCTCTCTCCCTCTCTATTTGGCTGCGGGGTGACTATGAATTGCGAGGAACAAACCTTCAATTTGTCTAAAATATTGTTGCATGCATGCAGAAAAGAGGGGCTTAGTTGGGCTTGCGTCAGGGGCTGCCTTGCAGTACTAGTTTTGCTGCGAGATGCGGTACAACTTGTCTCAGCCCGCCTCAACTAGCATACCCTACCTTTCTAGGGCTTGTGTGCCGAAAGGACATGGGACTGGAGGGGAGGTCATCTGCCTTTTCTGAAGCGTTTGCGGACTCTTGGCTCAAGTACTTTGACTCGATTGCCAATCACAGATCACAACGATCCTTGAGTCAAGAGTCCTCGGAACAGACGATAGCATAGCTTGGTTCACAGCGGCAGGTGCAAGCAACGAACCTCACCACAGCAGCAGGGTAGCCTGATGCATAGCAGTGATTATTAACAAAGGTGCTTCGAGAGAAAACATGCATCAAAATAGTTGTTCTTAGCGGATCTCCCAAATTTCTTTCTCAGAACATCAGTCGTTTCTCCTCTTGCACAATCGAGTCTGATCATGATCCGCCCTTTGGTGGGGAGGAGAATACCTTTCTCGAGTCTCGTCAGTCCAAAGCAAGCTCGAGTGGTGGAGGATGCTTACACACTAAGAATAATTCATGAATAATGCCAGTCATTCACGTATGACAGGCGCCACGGTGTGGCGCGGGTGAGGTTCATTGGATCCATCAACTTAAACATCTGTATTCAAGATGCACTGAAGGTTTACAGCTGCTATAGGCACACTTCTTATTCATAGAGGACACATAACGATGGTGATTAGACTTAAGCAAAGATCCCAGAATTCGGGAGCACACCAGAACAATGCAAGCCTTCAAACGCCTCCCCCTGCACAGGCTTACTCTCCGGTCCGCAGGAGAACAAACAGTTGTAGAACTGGGGAAATCTAGGCAAGTCACACTGTCAACAGCGCGCTGCATCGGAAAGTGTTGCTCATGAGCGTGGAGCCGGCGCGCCTTTAAAGCGTGTTGGTAGCAGGGCTGTTCCCTGTAAAAAAACAATCGGCGACCAGCTGCCAACCGGAGAGGGAACTGAAGAGCGAAAGGGTTGAACTCGCCGAGATGATAATGTGCTTTGTATGAAAGACAGAAGCATCCCCACCTTCACAGCCCCACCTCAAGAGCAAAAGAACAAGTTTAGAAACGAATAATATTTATGCGTCATGGATATTGGGAGCAGCGAATGTTAGACCAGCCAGGAAGGGGAGGCAACCCACAGCAACCAACGAATACTGTATCCAGAATGCCGGAAGGAAGGGCGTGCGGAGCTGCTCACATGCTTTCTTACAATGAGAAATATACCACAGTCCACGTTGGAGACGCACACAAGGGAGTGAGGTATTGGAGAAATGGAACCGTTAGCAGCGCCGCCAGGGCAACAAATAGGCAGCGCAGTGATGACCCGAAGGATGTGACTGCCACAACAGCCGAACCTCCCCGAATCAATTCTGTGAGGGTTAAAACTAATGATGAGGAGTTTCTTGCCCTACATGATACTTACTACGAAGTTGTTCTGATATAGCAGGGCACGGCTAGGATGTGCAGGGTAACTATCTGCTTTCTGGCTCAGTCTCTGCCGCTACACATTGCAGGTAGCAGGCAGTTAAAGCTAATCGGAGAAATTATTTGTGGTAAGTGCGGCTTTAAACTTGTATTAGGTAAAATAACCCTGATGAGGGACTCCTGCTTTGGACTACTTCACCATGGCATGATCCTACGCGTATGGTAGAACTGTGAGCGACGCGTGCATGAGCCCACCTGAAAAGACTGCCTAGGTCTATGTAGAAGGCTCTGATGAGAAAATTGAACTCGATTCGCTCCAAAGCACGTTTGTGTCCTCTATTGTAAGAGGAACGAAAGGAGTCTCCACAGAAAGAGGAAGCAGGGAGGTTGCTACCCAGAGCACGGGCGATTAGGGAAACGAAGAATGAGGAAATGTATGCGATGTATGCGATTTGTCGCGAAGGTCTTACGAAGCCGGAAATTCCGGGCTATTCGATTCCATTAACCTCCACGAAACACAGGAAACAGTCGTAATTGAAGTAAGAGTTCTCAGACATACTAAATAGCAAAGGGCCACGAGCGGGTCGGGCCCCTGCTGCACGCTTACCACTCCCCCAGCAGGAAGCGAATTCGAAAAGTAACAAGCGGTTCCCTGCTCCTATCATCTTTTCTCCAGATGAGAGCAGACGTACCCAGCACGTGAGGGGGAGCGCGGTCTGGCGGAGGGTAAACAATGCCGGCATTACTCCGGGAAGCTTATGCCGTCATTTTTGCAGGTGCTGCGCAGTTCAAGGCGATCACGAATTCCCGACACAGCTGAAAAAGAGTTTCTGCGGGTACATCGTGCAAGGCGTGTTTGGCAGCTTTGCCATCTCATATAATACTCTTCTAGAGTAAACTGTACCACGGGTTTCTCTATCGTGGCAGCTGGCAGCTGGTGCCTCCAACGACATCCCACCGGTCAAGCCCATCGTCCTGCAGCTAGTCTTACCTGCGAGAATTGTCGTTGCCCTCTCAAATTGTCTTTCTCTGATTCATTATATACCCATGCAGCTGCAGTTCTTGCCAAGCTCAACAACGGACAACGGGTTAAGCACAACAGAGCGGACGATGATGTCTGTTGGGTGGGCTTTCCCATTATATGGTGCAGCTTCCATTCGCTCAGACATTTAAAGAAAAACGCGCAAGTATACTCTAGCAGCAGAAAATGCGTTAAGTGGTCTAGTGGATCGTCTCAGAAGGTCCGTTTTTCGGCGCCCCTGAGCGTAGGAATGTCTCCTGACTCGTTCGAAGTGTCAGCAGCGCGAGCCGCGGAATACCCTGACTGCTGCGGGCTTGTTCAATAGCTCGAATACTTTGCATGGATACGCCAATAAATTTCCCGGTGATTTTGCAGTCAGGTAAGGGCTGTGACACTCTCTAAGTTGTCTCGGGTAGACTCGGAAGGTACGCACACTTCGCCTGCCGTTCAGAGATAGTTACAGCAGATGGAACAGCAGAATCAAGCATCAACCGTGTCTGAAATGTCCAGAGTTTCTCTGAAAGCATCAGCACTATCACGGATCTGAACTTTGTTGGCGCCTTCTGCCAGAAATTCCAATCAATACCCATATTTACACTCCATATTTCCTATGAAGTCGGGGTGCCTGCAATTCACAGCCGCATACAGCCCTGGCGAAGGACATGTAAACCCGATCGGTCTCCACTCCAGTAAATATAGCTGTTGTAGTGAGATGGTGCTCTGCAGCTGCGGCAACAAGTGGAAGACCCGTCGGTAGTTGGCTCATACTCTTTCCTTTCCATGTCACGTTTTTTCTTCTGGAGTGTTGAGCACTCTGGTCCTTCTCGTGACATACTTCCTCTTTCTTAGTGCACCAATGGTTTGCCGGGGAGCAACGCGTACTTGGGTTTGGGAGAGAGGCAGGGGGAAAGACATAGCATGCTCGGTCTCAAGTTGGCGCTTGCATTTCTACTTGTTACAGACTGGTTATTGAAAACCAAGGAAGTACCCACCGACAATCTAAAATATTAGTAAACCCAAGGAGAGGAGTTATGCGTGCGTGCAACTGGCCGTGCCCTATGGCAGGTATTGCATCAAGTTGTGCTGCAACTTACGATAGGGCGCCTCTTCCCCACACTAGCCCCCCAGGGCCTTGGGCCATTGCGCCCAGGCTACAGGGACACCTAAGCTGGTTCTTATTAAACTTTTTCTGTAGTTTGCTAAATCTACCGAATTTTACGGCGGTGCCCGTTTATGGTCGAAGGCTCCCGCCCCAGTGCCACACTGAGTACCCACGTCTACAGTTATTGTTGTTCGTTGATTTAGCGGGGAAGGATCAAAAATAATGGGTGTCTGGCTCAGTTACACACCAACTGTGTTGCAAGTAAGCTCGACCAGCTCAAGCTGCGGGCATCATTGTATTGTAAGGGAGTGTAACTCCCTCCTTGCATACCTTGGAGCGTTGTGCAGAATATAGCAACTAGTAAGGCGATACGAGTTCCGTCAATTGCGTGAGAGAAGACATTTATAGTGGTTTATGGTGCTGAATAGGTTCTTCTTTAGCCCTAGGCAAGAACGGACAACAAGCAAGTGCAGCTGGAAGAACTGAAGGTTAGAAAACGTATGGCAGCGCAGTGGGGGGCAGTTCTGCGGCAGGCGGTTGGTGGGGGGTTGGGGCGCATGGCATGCAGCAGTTGAAGGGCTAAAATGCATTAATTGACGGGGTTTAAGCCGAAAGTTTGAAGGGAGAAATGGACAAGAAGGGACACTACCGAGTACGCCCGAGTGTCTGCGAGGTAGACGGGCGGGTGACCGTCGTTGGGAACCCCGCAAGGGCGGTTTAAAACTCTGAAAATCCAAAAAGAACAAAGAAAACAAAGGGTTTCTATGCTTACTGGCTCAGCAGCAGCGGTGTCTTCTTCATCATGCAGTGTCGGGGTGTATGCACACCTCTCGCACTGCGACCCAGTGCTGGGGTAGCCATTGAATGTCGCCTCCCTCAGTTTCGTTTTAGGTTCGCTGCTGCCTTATTTTCTGTGCTCTTCATTCAAAAGGCATCCGATGGGGGTTTAGTCTTTCTGTTCAAGTGCGTTTGTGCCTGAAAGGGGGAAAAAGAAAGAAGGAGGAGAACCGGGTGGGAGCGCACAGGAGAATGCGGGCCCTCTCCGTCTCCTGTCTTCGTATGGATTTATTCCCCTTTGTGAGGGTTTAGGGTTTAGGGTTTGGGGTTTGTAGATTTACGCTATTTCGAACCTTTTCCTGCACAGAAGGTCCTCCCTCCAGCGCGAAGCACTGCGTCTGCGCCCAGCCCCCTGCCCCCCGGTCTGCCCTGCCTCTCGCTGACTTTTTTTCCTTTTTAACCTTCTTACCCGCCCACTTTCTCCTTTTAAAAGTGCAAACTGACGAGAGTTGTATTTTCCTGCGCGCAGCGGTGGGGGGTCCGCACATAACCGATCCCGCGCAGCCTCCCCCCACTTGCTCGGGTGTATCGACAGGTATGTGGCTTCTTCTTAACGGCGCCTTAATTTACCCTCCTACCCCCTTTGCCATTTGTTTCACACTTCTCTCTGTCTCTCCTGCATGTGCGATGCCCTTCCTTTCCCCTCCCCCTCCCCGTTTTCCCTGCTGCTGCAGCAGCTCCTGTCCTTGCTGCTGCCGCGGAGCCTCCCCGCTGCTGCTGCTGCTGCAAAATACCAGCAGCAACACCCGGCACTTCCACAGGGGCCCCTGAAATTCTTGTGGGGGCCCCTATTATCCTGCAGTGTTAGTTCAAGGGGAGGCATGGGGGGTGGGGCTTAGAACCCCCTTAGCTTCGTTCTCGCGGATTTCTTCTGTCTTCTGCTGTCTCTGCAGCCCAAGACAATATTTCATTTACACAGGGGCAGACCCAGTCAACTTCTGCAGGCAGCTGCAGAAAACCATGGTAAGGCTGCTGCAGCAGCCGCAGCAACAGCAGCAGCAGCAACGGCAGCTCCAGCAGTAGATAGTACCAGCAACAATAGCCGCAGCAGCAATGGCAATAGCAGCAATAGCAGCAGCAGAATTTCTACACACGCCTGTATTGTGTCTTTTTGTCCTACTCGCTTTAAATAATATTAATATTATGAATTCAAGTATACATGTTTTTTTGCTGCTTTTCCCCTGTGGGCCCCACTGCAGGATGCGCAGCAGCACCGAGAATTTCTGCTGCTCGCAGAGGGAGCCGCAGCGCTCCTGGACAGTCGTACGCCCCCCGCAGTGCGGCAGCAGCAGCAGCAGCAGCAGCAACAGCAGCAGCAGCAGCAGCAGCAGCGCCAGCCATTGTCTAAGCTCCTTCGGCTTGTTGATGCGGTACTTGCTGCTGCAAATGCACCTCAGAGCAACAGCAACACCCAGCTGCTGCTGGAGATTGTCGACCTGCTGTCTACTGTCCTTGCGCTGCAGCAGCAACAGCAGCAGCAGCAGCAGCAGCAGCAACAGCAGCAGCAGCAACAGCAGCAGCAGCAACAGCAGCAGCAGCATCAGACTCATACTTCACCCTTGACTCCAGGGGAAGTCGACGTTGTGTTTGCGGCGCTGGAGTCTATGCGGAAGCAGCAACATCAGCAACAGCAGCAGCAGCAGCAGCAGCACATGCAGCAGCAGCTGCAGCAGCTGCAGGACGAAGATGAGAAGAGCTTAGTGCAGCAACCGCAGGAGCAGCAGCGCGAGCCGAGGTCAGCTGGTACAGAATTTGTCCCTCCAGAGAAGCGGCAGCAGCAGCTTCAGCAGCTGCTGCAGCAACAGCAGCAGCAGCTGCAGCAGCAGCAGCAGCTGCAGCAGCAGAGGCAGCAGCAACCGAGGCCGCAGCAGCTGCCCGAATGTTTGGAATCCCCCACTCCGTCTGTTTCTTCGGCAGCGTCCTCAGCAACATCACCAACTACAGCTGCAGCAACAGCAGCAGGAGCAGCAGCAGCAACAGCAGCAGCAGCAACAGCAGCAGGAGCAGCACCCCCCGCAGCGGCAGCAGCTGCATCGCAGCAGCAGTACAAACCCTTACCTATCCGCACTTTTCTTGAAGATGTATACAGGGGGCCCCTGCTGCCGAGACACACAGAGACAGCATTAGCCTTCGGCAGCAGCAGCGAAAGCGACAGCGAAGAAAGGAGACAGAAAAAAAGAAAAAAAGAAAGGAGAGTAAATGCTGCTGCTGCTGATGCCCTCTGGCATCCGCACTTCCACCCCCATAACCAGGTGCGACAAGAAAGAAAAAAGAAAAAAAGAGAATACAATTAGCAGCTAAATATTCCAAATTAATACATATGATAAAGATAAAATACATTATAGAACTAGAGGTCCTTATATGCTAAGAAGGGCGACGGGAAAAAATTCTTTTTTTGTATTTGTTTTTTTTGGAATTCCTTGGGAATTTCTTTTTTGTAATGGCAGTTTTTGTCTTCTTTTCTATTTGTTTTTTTTTCTTTACATGAATTTCTCTTATACTGCTTTATTCGTATTTGTTTGTCTTGTTTCTTTTGAATTCCCTTGGGACTGTGTATTATTTTTGTTTTTATTATTTTTTAAATTTAATTTAGGAATTCGCGTTCCATATCGATACAAGGGTTCGATGCGTCTCAAGTCTTTGTCTTACGTTTTGTATTTGTCTTATTTCTCCTTTTCTTTACCTTTTTCTTTCTCCTTCTTTATTTCCTTCTTTCTTTATTTGTTTAGGAGTCTGTTGCCCTTACAAGGGTTCGATGTGTGTGATGGCTGTATCTCTTTGTGTTTTTCAAGTATTTGCATTCTTTTTTTTGGATTTCTTCACGACTCTATTTGCATTTGTATTCTGTATTCTTTCGGACTCTTTCACTTGTTTCTTTCTCTGTATGATTATTGCATTTTCCCAGGAATTCCGGGTGCGTTACCGTTACAAGGGTTCCATGCGTCTGAAGACTCTGTCTTGTTCACGATTCGGACGGGAGGGGGCCAAGCTGCTTACCGGTGCCTTCGTTGCCCGCTGGGAGGCCACTGGTCGGACCGTTGCAGAGCGGACGAACCGCAGCCGTCTGGCGCTGGCGGATCTGCCGGAAGACACCGCCCAGTTGCCTTCTTACGCCAGGAAACGCAGCGATAGTGAGGGTTTAGCTGTTTATCTATTTACGTATACGTGTGTACTTGTTTGGTTGCTTGCTTATAGATGCGTGTGTGTAGAGTGGTATATTCAGTGACAGAGACTCGGAGAGGGAGAGGGTAGGGGGAGGTTGAGAGAGGAGAGGTAAAGAGGGATGGATAGGAGATGCAGATAGAGAGATAGAGAGAATAGGGAGATAGAATAGGGACAGAGGGATAGATAGAATAGAGATAGAGAGAATAGGGATAGGTAGATAGATAGAGGTAGGAGTTTGAAATGACCTGTGCAGTTTGAATGGCACTGCAGAAGAGAGAGAGAAAAGTATAGTACAAGCGCTGGTGATAGGTGGTCCATGATGGTCCAACTAAACAGGCCAGTGGTCCACGGCGATGGCGTGCAGATGACCAGTACATCTGTAGACCCGTGTTTGTTGTTAGCTCCTGCTGCTGCATCTGCTGCTGCTGCTGCAGTGCAGTTTACCTGTTGCCTCTCTCATTACTTGCATTTGCATTATTGCATTATTTTTCGGGATTGTTTTCACTGGGTTTGAGCAAAAGGGGGGGGATACAGGAGACACTGAATGTATTTGTATTAGGGTTTAGGGTTGTGTTTGCTTGCTGTCTCCTTGTGTGATTAGACGGCCGCCACCACCAGCAGCTTTCGGCGCAGCGTCAGCAGCAGCAGCTGCTGCAGCAGCAGCAGGAGTTTGAGGAGCGCCAGCAGCAGCAGCAGCTGCTGCTCCCCAAGACCCCCCTGCTGCTGCAGCGGGTCGCAACAGCAGCAGCACAGAAACAGCTAATTGCCCCCGTAGAGACCGCCCTGGGGGAAAATGGAATACCCCCTGCTTTAGACACCAGCGCCAGCAGCAAGCTGCTGCGGGCCCAGACCCTATGGGGCCTCAAGGGCCCTTCCACCAGGGGGCCCCCAGACCCACGGGGGGCCCCCCCCTGTACCCTAGACGACCTCTCGGGGCCCTCCCCCACCTCGACCTTAACACCCTCCTGTTCTTCTGTCAGCGCTAAGAGCCCAGCTAGTCCCTACCAGTGCTCACGCGAAGGATTTGATACCCTTTGGGCGGGGGCCCTATCCGCCGTGGGGGGCCCCCATGGAGGGGGCCCCCATGGGGCCCCCGCCTCCGGGCAGACAGAAGAAGGAGTAAGGACCCATTTGTCACAGAAGCGACCGAAACCCCTGACGAGTTTGCCGAGAGAGCTGATCAGCGGCCCTGCTGCTGCTGTTGCTGCTGTAGCTGCTGCTGCAGCTGGCAGCAGCATCAGCAACAGCAACAGCAGCAGCAGCAGCAGCAGCAGCGCGAAGCCGATTTCCCCTTCCGCCCGGAACGGCGTTAAGAGCAGCAGCGGGGGCCTCATCGACTTGGGCTTAAACACCGATATTCTGCAATCGCTGCTGAGTATGGGGGTGCCGCAGGGGGGCCCCTCTGCGCGGGAGGGGTGGCCGTCGGGGGGCCCCTGGGGCCCCAAAGCAGCAGCAAGGGCCGGTACCCCCTGGGCTGTACTGGCCCCTGCCCCCCCCGTGACGCCGACTACTAGCGAGACACGAGGCAGCTGCCCAGAAGAAGTGGTAGAGAGTTTGCTGCAGCAGAAGCAGCAGCAGCAGCAGAAGCTGCAGCGAGCGGCGCTGCTGCCGCTTGATTTGCTGCAGCAAGCCGGAAAGGCAGAACCTGCTGCTGAGGACCCGAAGCAGCAGCTGAAGGAGCAGCAGCAGCAGCAGCAGGAGGAGGAGGAAGAGGAACAGCAGCAGGAGAAAGAAGAAGAGCAGCAGCAGCAGCAGCATCCAAAGGATGAGAAGGAGCAGCAGCAGGATTCTATCAAATTATTGGAAGCTGCTGCTGCAGCAAAACTGCAGCGGCCCTGTACCTCGGAAGAGTTGACCCTTATGCTGAAGGGGGGCCCCCTGAAGGACGAGGGGGCCCCCCCCAACAGGAAGATGGGGGGCCCCCCCTCTTCACCTGAGGAATCTGCTATGGCTGAAGAAGCAGCAGGTAGAGTAACCACGGTGTCTCCTTCTTGCTGCTGCTCTTGGGTCCCTGTTGCTGCTGTTGTGTCCCTGCTGCTGCTGCTGTCCCTGCTGCTGCTCTCGGGTCCCTGCTGCTGCGGCCGCTGTGTCGCTGCTGCTGCTGCGGGTCCCCCTGCATTGCTGCTGCTGCTGCTGCTGACGCTGTGTCGCTGCTGCTGCTGCGGCTTCCTGCATTGATGCTACTGCTGCTGCTGCTGCTGTTTTTGCTGCAGGGGGTGCTGCTGCTGCTGACGAATTGGGAGATTTGATATTCCAATCAGGGAAGAGAAATACAGCGGAGGGGGGGGGGCCCACGGGGGGTTCTTTTGTCTCTTTTAGCCGTCTGTAATCTTCTTTAGCCTCTTGTTTTGTATCTTTAAAATTGAAATAGCAGCGGGTTCACTGCAGCAGCAGCAGCAGCAGCAGAAACTGCTGCTGCTGCCGCTGCTGCTGCTGCTGCTGCTGCTGCTGCTGCTGCCCTTTGGGGAGAAATGCTAGCGCTAGGCGCCGCTCCCCTTCTTGCTTGGTATAGTGATGCGTGGGCTCTATGAGTGAAGCCAACACGCACCTGTTACTTTGGGCTGGGCCCAGTCGAGACGGGCTAGCTAGCTAGCTAGCTAGCTAGCTAGCTGAGCTGAGCTGAGCTGAGCTAGCCCCCTAGCTAGCGCCCTACTAGCTAGCTAGTCAGGCCCCTAGCTAGCTCGCCAGCTAGCTAGCTAGCTAGCTAGCTAGCTGCCTGAAGCTGGCTAGCTTTCTTCAACCTCCTACCGGCGTTCCCGTCGGGGTGTACAGACGGAAGCTTGCTGGGCTGGTTGGGCTGGCTAGCCATGGTGTCTGAGCAAGCGAGCTAGCTAGCTAGCTAGCTGCAGGCAGCTAGCTAGCCAAGAGCTTGACCCACCTTGGGCCTCCCTCCCACCCCGAGGCCACCATATATATATATTGAGGCCTGGCGCTCCCTCAGCTAGCCAAGGGGCAGACAGCGCGACGATTGCTGTCTGCTGCTGTGTCTCTGAAGCTGGCTAGCTAGCTAGCTAGCTGGCTAGCTAGGTAACTGGCTAGCTAGCTAGCTAGGCAAGGAGCCGTAGGCCTGGTTTGACAGAATCGCCTTAAAGCAAGGGCTTAAGGGCCCAGTTGTTGGGGGCCCCTGCGCTAGCGGGGGCCCCTGCATATATTGAATATGTAATGTATGTATATGATGCATATCCCCATACCTTCATTTATATATGTGTTCACCTACATGTATATATATGATGTTTGTTTGCTACCTTCGACAGCCCCTGTCTAGAGCGGGGCCCCGGGGTGTCTAGACACCTGGGGGCCCCTTCCTGCGGCTGATATAATTTCTTGTTGGCCTTAAAACTTAAAGACAAGGGAGCATATTTTGTCTTCCTAAAAGCAATTTCGTTGGTCGCTAGCTAGCTAGCCAGGGCAGGGCTCCTGTGCTGGCTAGCTGCTGCGTTGCCTCAGCTAGCTAGCGGGGTCGCTAGCTAGCGGCTTGACTAAAGAAGTTGAGTGCGGTAGCTAAAGCGCTGTGTGGCTAGCTAGGAGGTAGCTAGCTACTGACATCGGCAGCTAGCTAGCTAGCTCGACAGCTAGCCCGCCGTCAGCCGGCAGCCTCGCTAGCTAGCCAGCTAGCTAACCAGCTAGCTAGCTAATCAGCTAGCCAGCTAGCTAGCTAGCCAGCTAACCAGCTAGCTAGCTAACCAGCTAGCTAGCTAACCAGCTAGCCAGCTATCTAGCTAGCCAGCTAGCTAGCTAGCTAGCTGGCGGGTTTGGAGCAGGGGCACACAGTAACTGCGACCCCCACAATAAGGCCTATAACGAGGAGACTGGCGAGAACATATTTGAATACCGTAGAAGCGCTGACCCGCCCCCCCGCGCCAGGCGACTCCCCCCCGTGCTGCGGGGTAGAGACACCGTCTATTTCTTCATTTGTCTCCTTGCTTATTCTCAGGGCTGTCTCCTTTTGCTCCGGGGTTGCATTTGGGGGCAACTCCAGCAGCGGGGCCCCCACTAGCCCCTTCGCCCCCTCCCCTGGCTTGTGGCTAACCAGCTGCAGCAGCAAATATGCAACATCTAAGACATTATGCTGCAGATGTTTCGGTGGAATGTTTATCTTTCAATTTATTCCTTTTCCCTTTCAAATGCAAAATAAAACGCTACTTTCCACTCGACACACAAAGACACCCCCCGCATATCAACTGCCCTTCAGGAAGCAAAACGCCACCAGCCAACTAGCTAGCTAGCTAGCTAGCTAGCGAGCTAGCTAGCTAGCGAGCTGCTACCTAGTATGCTGATAAGTGTACAGTTGTGAGGTGTAGAGACACTTGACACTTAAAGGGCAACAGGGACTGAGCTGGACAGACACCCGAAATAGAAGTGGACACTGCGTATTGAGGTGGACATACACCTGAGACTGAATTCCACTGACACTCCATGATGAGGTGTACATACACCTGAGAATTACTTGTACTGACACTTTACACTGAGATGCCTATACACCCGAGGTGCCTATACACCTGAGATGCCTATACACCTGAGGTGCCTATACACCTGAGGTGCCTATACACCTGAGGTGCCTATACACCTGAGGTGCCTATACACCCCGCGGGCCTGCTTACCGCGAATTCATGCCAAGAAGGGGTCGCTGCGAATTTTCCATTTGCATCGTTGAAGAAGCTTGCATGCGCTTCAAAAAAGCGAGGGAGAGAAATGCCTAAACGGGAGAGAAGGAGACAAAAGGAGACAAATGCAAATAGGCACCTGGAGACGGAGACAGAACACAAATAATATAAAAGACAAACCGGAAAAGAACGAGAAAGAGAAATGCCTAAAGAGGAGGGAAAAGACAAAAAGAAACAAATACAGAAAAACAACAGGGAAGAGATATGCATACAGCGAAAAGGAGACAAAAGGAGACAGACACTCCAGGTAAACAGTCGAGAAAGGAGACAGAAAATATATAAATATATACAATATAAAGAAGGGCATTAGAGGCGATGATTGCTGTCTCCTTTCAACTCCGTCTCTGTGTCTCTGTCTATCTGTCTCCTCTCTGTCTCCTTTCTGTCTCCTTCTGTCCCTTTTGTCTCCTTTTGTCTCCTTTTTTCCCTCCCCCTATGGAGACTCACGCCTGAGGTCTAGGTCCATTGGACTTTTTTGAATTCTTTTTAGCAAATCATCAAATTCAAATTTGGTGCCCGTTGGAGAAGAAAAGCCGAGCAAGAGGATGCGGTGTGGGCGCGCAGCTGTACATACACCCCACAGCAGCAAGACAGACATTTAAATCGAAATCTAAATCTATATATACTTATATATGTATTTGTGGATTTATCCATATAGCTAGCTAGCTAGCTAGCTAGCTAGCTAGCTAGCTAGCTAGCTAGCTAGCTAGCTAGCTAGGTTGATAGACAGCCAACTTTTATTCTGTTTCTATTTGCTGCTGAACAGCACTGCACAGCACCTCAGCGGCCTCCATGCAGCTAGCCAGCTAGCTACGCTAGCTAGCTAGCTAGCTAGCTGGGTGAATAACTAGCTGCCTAGCTAGCTATCTAGGTGTCTGGGTAAAGAACTAGCTAGCGACCAACCACCCTCTCAACCAGTCCACCTACCTACCAACTAATGTATCTATTTAGCTAGCTAGCTAGCTAGCTAGCTATTTAGCTAGCTAGCTGGCTAGCTGGCTAGCTACGGACTGAATGCATAAAGGGCTTGCCTGGGGAAGGTTCCCTGAGGAGCCACTGGGTGGCGCATGCGTTTTTTGCATGCACTGCGCATGCATGGGGCTGGACTTTGAGTTGAACGAGAAAAACATCGGAGCCAAGAAAGGGATCATCGATGTCCAACGCCAAAAAAAGGGATTTTTCAGAAAACACCCGAGGCTCCCCAGACACCGCACGATGCAGCACGCCAGAAGCAGCAGCAGCAAAACCCTCAAAGTCCGAAGAAGACAGCCGAAAACCGCTGCAAAAAGCAAAAAACACACACTTCCTGCTGCTGCTGCTGCTGCTGCTGCTGCTGCTGGTGCTGCTGCTGGTGCTGCTGGTGCTGCTGCTGGTGCTGGTGCTGGTGCTGCTGGTGCTGGTGCTGGTGCTGCTGGTGCTGCTGCTGGTGATGGTGCTGGTGCTGCTGGTGATGGTGCTGCTGGTGCTGCTGCTGGTGCTGCTGGTGATGGTGCTGCTGCTGCTGTTGCTGCTGCTGCTGCTGCTAGAAATGTGTTTGTGTCACTCTTCGTTTCCTTTTATTTCCTTTTGTTTGAGGTGTATTTCTCTACTTCTCTACATTTATATTTCTTTAAGTTTGTCTCTTTCTGTGTATTTGCTTTATTTCATTTATTTGTTTTATTCGTTTATCTCTACCCTTACCATTTATTTGTTTTATTTATTTATCTCTACCCCTACCCCTATTCCTCTACTATCTTTCTCCTTTTATTTTCTTTCTATCTTTCTATATTTTTATCTTTTCCTCCTAGTATTTATCTTGTTTAATTTCTCTATTTCTCTCTTTATATCTTTTTCTATATTTACCTTATTGCACTTTCCTATTTCTCTATTTCTCTTTTTTTGCTTTTAACATTTATCTTGTTTTATTTCTATATTTCTCAATTTCTGCATTTCATTTTTACTGTATATATCTAATTTATTACCTCTATTTTTCTATTTTTCAGTTTAATTTCTACAGTATATCTTATTTTATTTCTATATTTCTCAATATCTGCCTTTAATATTACCTAATTTAATTCCTTTATTCTCTATTTTTCAGTTTAATTTCTACAATATGTCTTATTTTATTTCTATATTTCTTAATATCTGCACTTTATATTACCTAATTTAATTCCTTTATTCTCTATTTTTCAGTTTAATATCTACAATATGTCTTATTTTATTTCTATATTTCTTAATATCTGCACTTTATATTATCTAATTTAATTCCTTTATTCTCTATTTTTCAGTTTAATTTCTACAATATGTCTTATTTTATTTCTATATTTCTTAATATCTGCACTTTATATTATCTAATTTAATTCCTTTATTCTCTATTTTTCAGTTTAATTTCTACAATATTTCTTACTGGTCAAATTCAACACTGAAGTGGTCCTTTCCCACTTTGAAGGGGGCCCCCAGGGCCCCCAGCTTTTTGTTTACTGCAGCAGTACCCAAATCCACGAGGGGCCCCCCTTCTTCTTTAAGTTCTTTCAGAGGGGGGGTTACCAGCTTTTCTTCTATTTCCCTATCTGCTTCTTTCAGGGGCCCCCCCTCCCCTGCTGCGGGGGCCCCTCCTGCTGCTGCTGCTGCTGCTGCTGCTGGTGCTGCTCGTGCGTGGCGGCCCTCCTTGGGGGGCCCCCCCCCTGCCTTAGGAGGGTGGCGGGGGGGGCCCTCTGCTTTGGACTCAGCAGCAGATTCTGCTGCTGTTGCTGCAGACTCGGAAGCAGACTCTTCTTCTGCTGCTGCTGCTGCTGGGGCTGCTGCCGCTGCTGCTGCTGCTGGTGGGGGCCGCTGCTGCCCCTTTTCTGCTTTTGTTTCAGCTGCCTCTTCCTCCTCCTCTCCTTCAGAAGCACTAGCCTCGTTTTCTGAATAAATTAAACAAATTAAAAACAAACGAAATTGGATTATGAAGAGGCAGACAGCGGCGGACGGGGCACAGAGCAGCAGCAGCAGCAGCTGCTGCTGCAGCAGCAGCAGCAGCAGAAACCAAAAGCAAAGCAACCGCTGCAGCAGCAGTAACAGATCCATGCCTAAGCCCAAGAACACAGGCAGCAACAGAGGTAAGAGCAGCAGCAGCAACGGAAGCCGCTGCAGCAGCAGCAGCAGCAGCGACAGGACCCCCAGCAGCAGCAGCAGCAGCAGCAGCAGGAACGTAGAAGCCCGCTCACCTGCTGCATTTGCTGCTTCTGCTTCTGAACCAAATGCATGGGGCTTTATTGGTACGTCTTTTTGGGCCTCCTTATCTTCAGGGTTTTCATTTTCAAAGGCAACAGCGCTTTCAACTGCAGAACCAACGCCCAAACCCTAAACCCTAAACCCTAAACCCTAAACCCTAGATTTAGCAAAGAAGAAGGAAAGGTATACATGCAAGAAGGAAGGCTGATGAGGCACGAGCTGCTGCAACCCTCCCATGGCTCGCTGCTGCTGCTGCTGCTGCGTCGGCGGCGGCTGCAGCAGCAGCAGCAGCAGCAGCAGCAGCACCAGCAGCAGCGGGGGAAAGAGCAACATTTGCTGCAGCTTACCGGTGGAATCTGCTGGATTTGAGTTGCTACGAAGAGAAGATGCAGCAGAAGGGAGAAAAGAAGGAGAAAAAGAAACAGAAAAACAAGAAATAAGAAAGATAAGGGCCAGGCGAGGGGCTCCTCGCGAGAGAGAAGGAGGGTAGCCCATTTTTAAGGTCTAATTCATTGAAGTTAAGACAAATTAAAGGAGAAAAACTAAAAAATAAAGCAAATACATGTGAAGAAATCATAAACACAAGAAATATATATGCAAACAGCTGCAGCAGCAGCAGCAGCAGCAGCAGCAGCAGCAGCACGCCGTCGGCAGCACCGCCCGTGTTCAGCTGTCTGTACACCTGAAACCTCACCCCCCCCACTCAGCCTTCTTGTCTATTTTTTGCCTTTTTTCTATTTTTTAATTAAAAAAGGATATTTAATTTATATTTTTTGCTTTTTATTTGAAAATTTATTCCAATAAACCCTCAAATCCCCGCCTACAGCGCAGGCCTCCCTGCGGCGATTCTCTGAACTGAGCATACACCCGAGCACTGACGGGTTTATCGATTTTTCTTTTTAATTGAATATTTACATGTAAATTTATAAATTAAACTTTAAAAAGAAAATGCAATTTATTCATGAAATTATTCTTCATTAATTATATATTTTATTTATCTCCTTTCCCTGGGTGCTGCCTCACCCACCCTCCCCTGTCTAGACAGCTGGTTTTATTCGTTTTTTTATTTATTTTCCAACCTTATTTGATTTACTTTAATTTAATTTAATTTTTCATTTTTAGTTTTTGCTTCCCATTTATATTTTATTTTTAATTTGCTGCAGAATACCCACTAGGAGGCAGGGGCTTTGCCTATTGAATGGCTTCCAGTATACAGATCGGAGGTCTAAACCCTAAACCCTAAACCCCAAACCCTAAACCCTAAACCCTATTTACTTGATAAATTATTTGTTTCCATTTTATTATAAAGATCAAAAGGACGAAGCAGCAGATAAGCGCTGCTCCCCGTGAATCATATATATCTATATATCTATATCTATATCTATATCTATATCTATATCTATATCTATATCTATATCTATATCTATATCTATAACTATATTTATATCTATATCTATACCTATATCTATATTATAATTATATATGTTAAAGACTGTACTAACAATTCATATTTATATAATTTTATGTAATTATAATTATAAATATTATAATTATAATATTATATTATACATATATTATATGTATATTATTAATTGTACAGGTGTTTATTATATATAAACTCTTAATACTCATATAATTAATTATGTAATTGTATTTCTGCGTTTGTGTGTCTCTTAAGCTTTGAACTGTCTTTTCATTTTTTTATTTTTTAATTTACATTTTTGGTTTTCTGCATTTGTTCTTTGCCTTTAATTAGACAATTTCTTTTAATTATATTCCTTCCTGTCTCCTCTTCAGTATTACCGCTACACAAAAGGAGACAGTTGCTTAATACTTGCAGAAAGGAGACAGCCGCTTTCTATGGAAGCAAAAGGAGACAGTTGCTTCCTACCGAAGCAAAAGGAGACAGTTGCCTTCTACTGAAATAAACGGAGACAGTTGCTTCCCATTAGAGCAAAAGGAGACAGCTGCTTCCCATTGAAGCAAAAGGAGACAGTTGCTACCTATCGAGGCAAAAGGAGACAGTTAGTACCTACCGAGGCAGAAGGAGACAGCGGATTCCTATTGAAGCAAAAGGAGACAGTTGCTCCCCACTAGAGAAAAAGGAGACAGTTGCTCCCAACTAGAGAAAAAGGAGACAGTTGTTTTCAATTGAAATAAAGGGCGGCAGTTGCTTTACATCTGAGCAAAAGGAGACAGTTGCTTCCTAGTGAAACAAAAGGAGACAGCTGTCTCCCATTGAAGCAAAAGGAGACAGTTGTCTCCTATTGAGTCGAAAGGAGACAGTTGGTTCCTATTTAAGCAAAAGGAGACAGCTGGTTCCTATTTAAGCAAAAGGAGACAGTTGGAAGTGGGTGTCCACACTGGGCCACCCGGGTGAAGGCCTAGGAGACAGCTATTTATTTTTACAACATGTACTTTTAATTAAAGTATTTCCAATAAATAATAATTATTTATTCAAGTATTATTCAATGAAATATTAAGAAAGCAAAAATAATTAACGGCTGCGATAGAATTATCTCTTTGCGCCCCCCACCCAAATTTGTTTACACTCTCCTCTGTACAAATATATATTATATATATTATATATATTATACATACAATATATATAATATATATAATATACAATATATATATATTTCTTTCTCCCCAATATAATGCATGCAAGGAAGAAGAAAAGAGAAATAATGTCTCTGCAACATTTGCATGCATGCATCTTCTTCAATTGGGCTGCAGCTGTTATTTCCGTATTTCTTTAATTGAATTCAACTAACAATTCTCTCAAACGCATTAAACTCACACTCAGAATTATC
Organism: Eimeria brunetti; assembly: GCA_000499725.1. Classification (NCBI taxonomy): domain Eukaryota; phylum Apicomplexa; class Conoidasida; order Eucoccidiorida; family Eimeriidae; genus Eimeria; species Eimeria brunetti. The sequence goes on along the minus strand of HG713437.1, from coordinate 13,570 downwards.
CTTCAAACTGCATAAACGCATGCAA
>HG713430.1:4086-18002 GCA_000499725.1 Eimeria brunetti | reverse complement strand
ATAAATAGAATAAATAGAATAAATAGAATAAATAAAATAAATAAAATAAATAAAATAAATAGAATAAATAGGAAGGACGAGAAAGATTAGAAGAGTGAAACTAGAAATAAAGTAAAATGAACTAAAATAAAACAAATTAGAATAAAATAAAATGAAATGGAATAAAATAAAATGGAATAGAATGAAATAGAATAAAGTAGAATAGAATAAAATGAAATGAAATGAAATGAAATAGAATAAATTAGAATAAAATGGAATAAAGTAAAATAAACTGTATTGTTGTATATTTTGTGTGTATATGTGGATATTATATATTGAAGGGCATGGATTGAATAAATAAAATAGAATGAATTAGAATAAAATGAAATAGAATAAAATGAATTAGAATAATATAAAATAGAATAAAATGAATTATAATAAAATAAACTAAAGTAAATGATATTATATATTTTGTGTGTATATGTGGATATATATATTGAAGGAGATGGATGGTTATGAATAAAATAAAATAAAATAAGAATAGAATAGAATAGAAAATAGAATAGAAAATAGAATAGAAAATAGAATAGAAAATAGAATAGAATAGAATAAGAATAGAATAGAATAAGAATAGAATAGAATAAGAATAGAATAGAATAGGATGAATTAAAATATAGTAAAGTAGTAAATGATATATATATATATATATAAATGATATATATATATATAAATGATATATATATATATATAAATGATATATATAAATGATATATATATATATAAATATATAAATGATATATATATATAAATGATATATATATATAAATGATATATATATATAAATGATATATATATATATATAAATGATATATATATATAAATGATATATATATATATAAATGATATATATATATAAATGATATATATATATATATAAATGATATATATATATAAATGATATATATATATATAAATGATATATATAAATATATATATATATATATATATATTGTGTATGCAGGTGGATATTTTGAAGGATATGGATGGGTATGAGTTGAGTAAAATAGCAGATGCATTGAAAAGGGAGGAATATTCAGCGGGAGAAACGGTAATAAAAGAGGGAGAAAAGGACCAAAGATTTTTTGTAGTTTTATCGGGTTTGTTGCATGCAGTAAAATCGGAGAAAATTGTAATGGAATATAGAAAAGGGTCTTATTTCGGGGAATTGGCTCTATTAACAAATAAACCAAGAGCAGCAACAGTTGTTGCTGCTGCTGCTTGTTCCTTGGGGGTCTTAGATAGGCCCAGCTTCAACAGGCTGCTTGGACCATTGGACCATCTCCTAAGAAGGAATATGCACCATTATGCCCAAGTTATGACACAGCTTGGACTTGATGCAAAATATCTTCAACAACAATAAATATAAATACCCCAACAGGCTTGCTGCTCATCCTGCTGCTGCTCCTGCTGCTCCTGCTCCTGCTGCTCCTGCTGCTCCTGCTGCTGCTGCTGCTGCTGCTGCTGCTGATGATGATGATGATGATGATGATGATGATGATGATGATGGTGGTGATGGTGATGGTGGTGATGGTGGTGGTTGGGGGGGGGTTAGGGTGCTGCGAGTGTTGCTGCTGCTGCTGTTGTTGCTGTGCTGCTGCTGCTGTTGTTCCTGCTGCTGGGGGTGGTGCAGCAGCTGCAGCAGCAGTATGCATGCATGGGCTGACAATGGGGAACGTTGCTTATGGGCAGGTTAGAGGCAGGTTCTACTTCCTGCTGCTGCTGCTGCCAAAGTGGATGCTGCTGCTGCTGCTGCAGCAGCTGCAGCAGCACTCCGCAGCAGCCAGGAGATAAATGCAGCTAATGCACCAGGGGTCAGTTCCTGCAACAGCAGCAGCTGCTGCTGCTGCAGCAGAACGTGCAGCAACAGCAGCAGCTGCTGCTGTTGCAGCAGCAAGACGAAAGGCACAAATATTGAGGGCTGTGGTAGAGCACAACATAACCTGCCATGTGGAGACACCAGCAAGCTGCTGCTCCTCCTCCTCCTCCTGTTGCTGTTGCTGCAGCAGCAACTGCTGCTGCAGCTGCTGCTGCTGCCGCAGGAGGGGGAGGTAAGGAGGAAGTAGTCACCCAAAGAAGTGGTGAGACAAATGGTATGACATATGCAAAGTAGAAACAGCAGCAGCAGCAGTAACAGCAACAGCAACAGCAACAGCAACAGCAGCAGCACCAGCAGCAGCAGCAGTAACAGTAACAGCAGCAGCAGCAACAGCAGCAGAAGGAGCAGCAGGAGTGCGGAGAAGACGAGGGAGTGAACGATTATGCAGCAGCTGGGGCTAGATGCAAAGCAGCAGCAGCAGCAGCAGCAGAGGCAGTGGGTGCTGCTGCTGCTGCTGCTGCTGCTGCAGCAGCAGCAGAGGCAGCAAGCAAGGGCAGCAGAGGTGTAGTACATACAGCAGCGAAGCGATTGCGAAGGAAAAAGAAAAAATAAAATGGCGAAAAGAAAAGAAAAAGGGGAGAAAGACGAAGAAAGATAATAGAAAATAAAAACGGAAACAAAGAAAAAGGAAAAAGAAAGAAAAGAAGAAAAGAAAAAAGAAAAAGAAAAGAAAAAGAAAAGAAAAAGAAAGAAAAGAAAAAGAAAAGAAAGAAAAGAAAGAAAGAGAATAAGAGATGGTTTATCTTGAGTCTTTTTATTTCTTTTTCTTTCTTTTTTATTTCTTTTTTATTTCTTTTCTTTTTTCTTTTTTATTTCTTTTTTCTGTTTTTCCTTTTTTCTCTTCTCTGAGAAACAGAAAGAAACTCAAGATGGGAGTAATGATGGTATTTTTTACTATTATCATTATTACCATCACTGTTAATATTTATTACTATTCCATATTATTATTAATTATTATATATTACTATATATTATTATATATTATTATATATTATTATTATTATTACTATTATTTGTTATTGTTAATAATAATAACAATAATATAAACATAATAATAAATTATTATTTATTGTTTAATATTAATAATAATAATTAATAATAATAATTAATAATAATTTATATAATTATTATTATTATTATTATTACTACTGTCGGTACTGAGACTGTCCATGTTTTTTATTACTTTTTTATTTCCCATTAATAATAGTAATAGTAATAATAGTAATAATAGTAATAATATTATTATTATTATTAATATTTATCAAGAAAAATAATAAATACTATTAATTATAATAGCAATAGTAATACTATTATTACTAATAATAATTATAATTATTATTTATTACGGAAATAATTATCATTAATATTATACTTCTTTGGCTGATACGAAGGGGGACTGTCTTCTTTCCTTTTTTTCCTTTTTCTTTTCTGCTCCTTTTCTTTCCGCACAACTGTTGCTGCTGCTGCTGTTGCTGCTGCTGCTGCTGCTGCTGCTGTTGCTGCTGCTGCTGCTGCTGTTGCTGCTGCTGTTCGTTGTAAATTAGAAATCGAAAAAAGCAGGACAGGGCTGTGCTGCTCCTTCTTCTCAAACCCTAAACCCTAATTTACCTCTACTAAACCCTAAACCAAAAAGGATATAATCAATAGCTGTAACCCGAAGCAGGGTTTAGGGTTTAGGGTTTAGGGTTTGGAGTGTACAGATACTCTATCACCCTATAACCTTTATATAAATAAATATATCTATTTAAATATATCGATATAAATAAAACTATATAAATATATCTAATATAAATATATCTAAATATATAATATATACATAATATAAATGTATATATTATATATAATCTAATAGACTCATAATATAAATGTATATATTATATATAATCTAATAGACTAATAATATTCTTTTGTTATGTTTTTTAAAAAGAAAAAAGTTGAAAAAGAAAATTTTATTGGAGGGGCTCTCAGTCGCTATTGCAAAATAAATACATATTATTTATTATGCGGAGATTATATGTTATATAATATATATTTATTTATTTATTTATTTATATATATACGTTTTATTATATATATATTATTTATATTATTGATATATATATATAATATATTCCAGATTATATTATATATATTATATGTAATATATATATATATATGTAACGCCTTATATATAAACCATATATATATAATATACATACAAATATTGTATATATATATATACTTATATATTTATGTATTCATATATTATATAAATGTTTCTATAATCTCCTGCAGCACATATACATATTTATTGCGGAGAAAAAGAAGAAATAAAGAGATACAAAGTAAAGAAGAAAAAGAATCAAATAAAGGGAGAAAAAGAATTAAAATTCTGAAAAAGAGAAAATAAAAAACAGAGAAAGTCAGAGAAAAAACCCTTCCCTTCGCATTCAGTCCAGAATAAAATTGTAAAATAGTATTTATTATCATTTTATTACAATTGTATTATTATACTGTTGCATATAATAATAATAATAGTAATAGTATTTATAATAATATAATTTTATTTATTCATTTATTTATTATTACACATTAGGCTTGACGACAAAAGGCTCCCTCATCACGATAGAAAAATAAATATTTAGGGATAATGTTTAAAATAAAAAAATAATAATAAACATATAATTATTATTATTATTAAATAGTATTATTATTATTATTGTTTTTGCTACTGTTAATTACGGGTTCAGCACCAATAAAAATAATAATAGTTTTAATAATAATAGTAATAATAGTATTATTATTATTATTGTCATTTGTTTGTTTAGGGTTCATGACTAAAGATAAGAAGTATTAGCAGCAAAGCTCCAATTAGTATTTCTCTTTCTTGCTGCTTCTTTCTCAAACCTCCTCCGTTCAGCTGCTGCTGCTGCTGTTGCTGCTGCTGCTGCAGCTGCAGGTTTGCTGCTGCATCACAGCAGCAGCAGCCCCATTGCTGCAGCAGCAGCAGCAGCAAACAGAAACGAAGAAGAAGAAAAGGCAGAAGCAGCAGAACTCCTCAGTGTTGCTTTTATAGCTTTCCACTGGTCTTCTCTGCAAATAGACAAAAACAAACAAAATTAAAAGAAATATTAAACCCTATTTCCAATTTACTTTCATTATTTATCTCGTATTGTCCATAATTCACTCTACTGTACAAAGCAGTAGCAGCAGCAGCTGCAGCAGCAAACCCATGCAATGCATATACACCCGCAGCCGAAGCAACTGCAGCAACAGCATCAGCAGCACAACACCACCTGCAGCAGCAGCACCATCTGCAGCACCACCTGCAGCAGCAGCTGCTGCAGCACCAGCACCACCAGCAGCCTCACCACCACCACCAGCAGCAGCAGCAGAAGCAACAGCAGCAACAGCAACAGCAGCAGCAGCAGCAGCAGCAGCAGCAGCAGCAGCAAGGTGTATATGTGTATCTTACGTGTAGGGTTCCTTTCCTTCAACTAGAGCCTTGGGTTCTATGATGCAAACAACGGCACTGAATTTAATTTTCGTAGAGCCTTCTTGTCCTGCTGCTGCTGCTGCTGCTGCTGGGCCCTCTTTTTCCCCCACTTTCCCAAGAAAGGCTTGGGTTGTTATGCGGGTGTCTGCTACACTGGGGCCCTTCTCTTTGCTGCTGCTGCCGCCGTTGCTGCTGCCGCCGTTGCTGCTGCCGCCGCCGTTGCTGCTGCCGCCGCCGTTGCTGCTGCCGCCGCCGTTGCTGCTGCTGCTGTCCCCTGCACTGTCTGGACAGCTCACCAGCGCGCAGCCTATAGCCCCATTTTGCTCCGTCGTCAACATACTAAAGAAGGAAACATTCTGCAGTTTGTCGTAGGGTGCAACCCCGGGGGAATAGGCTGGCGGCAGTGGTCCACCAATGGTCACTGCAGCGCCTAACCAGTGGTCCACTGCTGCAGCGCACACGTCTTCTTCCGAAGCGCCCACGTCTGCAGGGTCCTGAATGGCTCCCGCCACACTAATTGCTACTGTCTTCAGCAGGATGCCTGGATCCGTACCCTGCAGCAAAACCCAACCCCCAAACCCGAAACCCTATAAACCCTAAACCCTAAACCCCGATAACAGGACGGAAGCAGTGCATCAAGCCGCAGCAACCGCGGCAACACAGCAGCAACAGCAGCAGCAGCAACAGCAACAGCAGCGATACTAATCGACCGAAGGATCTAGGGCTTAGGGCTTAGGGGTTTGAGGAAGTTGTTCAGGATCTGCTTCGATACCTTCTCAAGAATTTCACAGATGGGGAAGTCGTCGAGGGTATCTTCTCCGCTTATCGGCTTTTCTTTGTCAATTGCAGCAAAAGGCGCAAGGCCAACACCTTGTCTCACTTCATTAATATGGGGTAGGCAGTCGACAGAAGCTGCGAGAAAAATTGCAAAAAGAAAAACGCAATATGAACTGAGGGATACCTCGCTTTTCCTCCGTGTTTTTCTCTTTTTCTCTTCATGGAAGGCTTTCAAACAAACAAGTAAACAAATTAACTTGAATTCAAATTAAAATTCCAATTTAAGTGACAAACTCACTGACGTCATCGTTGCCCGAGGCTGCCAAAACCACCGGCAACGCGGCGAAAGCTGAAAACCACAAAGTCGCCATCGTGATCACTGAGTTGAAAAAAGGGAAAACTGAATTAAATTAAATGGTAGAGAGAGAATAAAGGTAGAAAGCAGCTGAAAAAAACAAAATGAAAGCAAAAAACAAACAAATACAACAAACAACCCAGTCAATTATACGACTGCGCCCCCGGTGGAGCCAGTGAAAATGGGGGGCTTCTCGGGTGTACGTACACCTGAAGAACCACAGCAACGGACTGGCTCTTTTCTAGCGACTAATTCGTCTAAAAAATTGCTTTCTTTAGGTTTATTGATGAATTATTTACATTAATTCTTTCCTCTTTGAGGTTTTATGCCTTAACCCCCAAGCATCGGTTCTTTAAGCCGCAGCAGCGATGCCACATACCAATACGACGAAAGCTGGTTCTGCTTTCCGTTTTTCTTAGCTTTCGCTCTTGTAATGAATTCAAATGAGAATATAAATTCAAAATAAATACAGAAATAATCTCAAATTCCATTTATTTTGCCTCATCACAGAAGATGAGCCGGGACCACGATTGAATCGACTCCGTGCTAACCACTGCTGCTGCTTCCGATTTTTTCTGTTTTCTCGCTGCTTTTTTCCTTCTTTCTTCATTTTAAGTCCATTAAATGAAATTGAATTAAATTGTAATTTGTCTAGTTGGATCTGCTGCATGCAAACCATTCTTATGGGAGGTTGTTTTCTCCCTTCTACCCCACGGCTGCGTTGGTGGTGGGCTCTAGTTTGCTTTCGACTTAATTAATCGACTAATTAAATAAAGTAATTTAAATAATTAAATTAATTGAGTTAATTAATCAGTTAAATTGTAAAAGCGCAGGGAGGAGACTAAAAGAAGCAGCTGAGGAGGAGAAAGAAAGAAAATAAAGAAAATAAAGACAAGACAGGTAAAGCAGGCACGGGTTGTATATACACCCCATTAATCCTATATTACCTTTTTGCTCAGATTCATCTATACATTGAATACATTAAAGCATAAATAATAATAAATAAAACAAAGAAAGGTTATATTGTAGAAAACAGGCTCTATAGGCAGTCAAAAGAACATAATGTATATTCTTTAGTGTTGGATATACTATAGGGAGGGAAGGATATTATATAAAAGTTATATTTAATTTAGAAAATTAAATATAAAATACATATAATCTAGATATTATATAATATATATATTTTGAGTATTACTCAATATATACAGGATGTAGTATCTATAGCCACTAATCTTCATATAATCTCTATTCTGTAAAATAATACCCTATATTTTTTTCTTATAGAGTATGTATAATATACATTAATAAATATAATATTATATGCAATTATATATTATTTACAATATATAATATATGGAATATTATAACACATGATTCAATACACATGCAATACATATTAAACATATAATGAATATAACATTTTATATAATGCTATGTAGTATATATTGTATTATAAACAATATATATATAAATATATATAAAAATATACATATAAATATATATATGTATATCCTCTACATATACTATATATTCTTGTAAGAAGAAAATAGAAAAGACCCATTCTTAAGAAGCAAGGTGTTAGTGTAAAAGAAAAAAGAGAAAAAGTTTGAGAAAATATAAAATAAAATTAATTTGAAAAGGAAAATAAACAAATAATCAATTTCAATAGGAATAAAACAATATAATTATTCAATAAAACACAAAATAACAAAAAAACAGAAAAAAGATAGCAATCAAACAAGAGAGACAAATTAAACAAAACTGAAGAGGTAAGAAATAAAACAAATGAAATAGAGAAATAAACAAAGAAATAAAACAAAATAAAAAACCAGAAAAAGAAGAAAAACAAACAACTAAACTGCAAATAAGAGAGTAAATATTTTATTTATTCCATTTGGAATGGGATAAACATAAACAATAAAAGAGACGAATAAATGTCTGAAAAGTGGAGAAAAATAGATTATTATAGATTTTATTCAAAATATAATTTCTTTTAGATAGTAGATAATAAGTAATTTATAGCATATATAATAAGATGCTATGGAGACAAACAAATAAATACACTGCTATATCTTATAGGAATAATTATAATAATAAAAAATAATAATAACAATAATAATAATAATAATAATATTTTTAGTATTATTGTTCTAGTGTTAGTCCTCTTACTACTGTTCTAATAATAATATTACTACTATAATAAATATTAATGAAATACATTATTTTCTTTCTTTATTCTCTTCGTAAGAAGGAAAATAATAAAGAGAATAAAAACCTGATAATAATAATTAAACCCCGCTAAGACAATCAAATGCAAATACAGAAAAACAAAAATGAATAATTAAAAAGAAAAATAGCAAATTTCTTTGAAAGTAGAAAATCGCCAAAGTTAAACAAAAAATTTATGCCGGGTGTATAGGCAGCTGTATTTTTTTTGAGGTAATATAAATTGAATATTATTTTAATTATTTACTTTAATATAAATTAAATATATTACTTTAATTATTTATTTGAGTATAAATTAGATATTATTTTAATTATTTCCGCTTTTTATTTCATTTCTTGCATTGAACTAACGCCCCCCATCTGAGCTGCCTATACACCTGGCTGCGGTGTATAGGCAGCAATATGAGGGGATAGAAAATAAATAATAAAATTATTAAATTTTATTATTTAAAAGAAGTAAATAAGCAAACAAACAAACAAATAAATAATGCGATGAAGTAGATTCCTTTGCTACTGCAAACGGGGTTTAAAACGATCCTGCTGCTGCTGTTGCTGCTGCTGCTGCTGCTGCTGCTGCTGCTGCTGCTGCTGCTGCTGCTGCTGCTGCTGCAAGGCCCTTTATTTTCTCCGCCACTTCAAGGGGCCTCAGGTGTCTACTGGGGTTTTTCCTTTTTCACATCTGCCTCCCAATGGAAGTATGTTTCCTGCTGCAGCTGCTGCTGCAGCTGCTGCTCATCCTGCTGCTGCAGCTGCTGCTCATCCTGCTGCTGCAGCTGCTGCTGCTCTTCCTGCTGCTGCTGCTGCCCATCCCGCTGCTGCTCGCATGTCCCCTGCTGCTGCTGCTGCTGCTGCTCATCTTGCTGCTGCTGCAGCTCATCTTGCTGCTGCTGCTGCTGCTGCTGCTGCTGGTGGTTTGCTGCTGTGCCATCTTCAAGAGAAACTTTTGCTGCTATTTGCAGCGTGGGTGTTGGAAATGGTTCTGACGGGAGTTTGGAGATAGAGGAAGAAAAACAAGGAAAAGGGAAAAAAGAAAGAAAATTGAGAATAAATAATAAATGGATATAATGCTTCATTGTATATTATTCTAATTCTTATTTGTATTTTTATATTCCTGTATTTATTCTTGTTTGAATTATTATTCTTTTTATTTTATTTCCTTTTTGGTATTCTCTCTTTATATTCTTTTTCTCTTTTTGCTTTTTTCTTCTTTTGCTGCTTTCTCCCTTTCTTTCTTTCCTCTTCCCTTTTCTTCTTTCTTTTTCTTTATTTGTTTTTTTGCTTTATTCTTTATTTGGACTTTCTTTTTCTTTTCTTTCTTTTTGCTGCTTTTCTCCCGCTGCTGCTTCTCCTTTTTCTTCTTCCCCTTTTCTTTCTCCTTCTGCTTTTTCCCTTTTTATTCTTTAAACCCCTTATCCCTTTATTTTATTTTTATTCCCATTTATTTATTTATTTATTTATTTATTCATTTATTTATTTATTTGGCTTTTCTTCGCACCAAGCCAGGCGAGGAGGGATAGAGGGCCAAATGTAGAAAAGGAAAAAAGTTGGAAAAATAAAATAAAAAAAATTAAATTAAATTAAATTAATTAAATAATTAAATCCAATAAATCCAATTTACTCAAATTATACTTTTAGTTATTCATTCCTCAAGCCCTCTACTTTTCTTCCTTGCTGCGGCTTGCTGCTGCTGCTGCCGCCGCTGCTGCTGCTGCTGCTGCTGCTGCTGCTTCCCGTGTGCGCATGCAGCAGCTGCTGCTGCTGCTGCTCCTCTGCTTAAATTCAACAGATAAATTAAATTAAAAAATTAAATAAATAAAATAAATAAATAATTTAATTAAATAAATTAAATTCAATAAGCGATCAGTACCAATGCGCAGGCCCACAGTGTAGATGTTGTAAATTATTGCCAGAGTTTATAATATAATAATAAATATAACAATATATAATATTATTATATTATTACTCCATTATATATCTTCAGAAGCAAAATATACTCTATTGCTTCTGTACAGCTTGTTCTTTGAATATATTATTCTATATCTAGACAAAATATATTAAAAGGGTAATAAGCTATAATAAGTAGAACATTATACTACATATTCCCATTATATAAAATATTCTTAACATTAATTTTATAAATTAAAATATTAGCTAATTTCGAAGGTTTATTCGGGGGGTGTCTGCTTCCACTGTACGTACACCCCGCAGCAGGGTCTGTTTTTATTTTTAGAAAAATTTATTTCTAATTAAAAATTCAAATAAAGTTATGTGGGGCTTTATCTGCATGCAGCTGAAAAGCCGAGGCCAACAAAAGTTTAAAGCATTTAACTACAGGGGCAGTAAGAGCAGCAAGAGCTGCTAGTACAAAGTTGCTGCTGCTGCTGTCCCGCTGCAGCAGCTGCAGCAGCAGCTGCAGCAGCAGCTGCAGCAGCAGCTGCAGCAGCAGCTGCAGCAACAAAACTAGCAGCTGCTAACATAGTATATGCTGCTCCTTTTCCTCCCCACATCACTCTCCCTTTTCCAAGGCCCTTCAAAGTAATTGTTATTTAGGGTTTGCGAGTAGCTGCCGTAGAGTTAAATAAAATAAATCAAGTGGGAGATAAAAGCGAAAACAAATAAAAAGAAATAAAAAGCAAATGGCGTACCCCCTTTACGCTCCCCGGCTTCAGCTGATACCTTATACCAGCTGCAGCAACAAAAGTACAAAAATATTTTATTTAAGCAAATATATCATTGCTGCATGCGCTGATACTGAAGAAAAGAGAAAAAAGACCCTCAAAACAGTCTATAGAGAGCCTACACTGTAAAGAACCGATAGAAAGAAACCTTCCGCTGAAAAGAAATAAACTGTCTCTAGAGGATAAAATGGGTAAAGAAATTTCCGACAGCCTATAGGCAGTATACAGCCAAGAAAAATATTTCCAATTAGCCATTTCTTAACTTCCGCTTTTGGGGCTGCAGCAGCAGTAGGGGGGTGCCCCCTGCATGCATGCACCACTGGACCTTTTCTTCCCCCTCCCTTGAGGAAAGAAGGAAAGGGGCTTTCTCTCTGCTGCAATTGAATTCAAATACGGAGCTAATCTGCATGCTTTTCGGGTGTACAGGCAGCTGCGCCACCCCACAGGCCTCGGAGACGCCGGCTTCGATTTTTTCGGGGATCAGCAGATTTTGCAGGGGTCAAGTTTGAGAATATATAAATATATATTTACGTATAAATAAATACATATCCCTACAGTTATTATTTATTTAGCATATTCTGCTGCTGTTGCTGCTGCTGCTGCTGCTGCCCACGGAGACGCCGCCTGTTCTGTCGCTCTATGAACCCGGTGAGCCTGAGGGCAAGCCAGAAAATTTCTGCTTTTTGGACAAAATGTCTAAAAACTGAAGCGATAAGAAGGGAAAAGCACAGAGTTTATTCTCCTTTAGGGGCTGGGGGGTAGCTGCTAAAGCGTAAGGGTTTAAGCCCTTGTCTGCTGCTGACACTGAGAAGAGCAAGGGCTGCCTAAGGCTCTAAAAGGAATAAAGGGGAGAAATTGAAAAAGGGAAAGTCGAAGCTGTAGAGAAGAACCTCTGGAAGAAGGGAGATGGGGCTGTCTACTATTTAGCTTTATGCATTTTTCTTTTTTTTTGCATTTTTCTGTCGACACTATTTATTATTCTTTATTATTAAGACGCAGCGCGGTAGCTGGCAACCCCACCCCTCAGTTGTTTTTTTGTTGAAGGGCTCCTAAATTTGTTGCTGGTGGGCAAAGGGCTAATAGGCAGAGACTGAAGTGTAAAATGAATATCCCTTGAAAAAAATATTTTTCTTCTCTTTCACCCACTTTAAACAGAAACCAGCCCCTTCTCACGCGCCCGAGACCTACAGCCCCTGTTTAAAGATTTTTCTTTCCTTTGCAACTGCTCTATGATAGGAACCTCTTTTCTTTCTCTGGTGCCTAACTCCTTTACCATTAGATTGGGCCCAACCTTAAAAAGGCCTTTCTCTTTCCCCTCTGCCGCCAGCTAGCTGCAAACTACCTGTCTCCAAGAAACTGGCTGCTGAGAACCAATACTTTAAACCCGGTTGTATGGGGGGTTTTAAGGACTAGTGCTCCTGTATAGATCGGTGTCTAGACAGCTCTTTTTTTTCTTCTTTTCTGTTTCAAGATTTATCACTTATGCCTTACTCTGTTCGCTCCCCTACTGGGGCCAAACGTACACCGTTGCACACATTATGATGCAGATATTGTTTTATTATAATGTTATTTCTTTAGATACACCTAGTCCACCTCTATCACCTCTCTCCTAGTAACAGAGAAGGAGCCCAATGGCAGCAAGTTGCACATCTACAGAAGAGAAGGACCCTCTTTTAATTTTAATACCAAACCAGTTATATTTCGAGTATCAGCAAAGAAAGAACCAGCTGAAAATAAACATAAATAAATCTGACTAGAGAAAAATTTGCCCTAGAGGATTCAGACACTGGATGCCCTTTTTGCCCCACTCTTTGTAAGGCGAGAAAGTTGTATTTGTATTCTTAACAGTCAGAAGATAGAATATTATTATTGTTTATTTCTTTAAACAGAGACTAAATAGGTCCTATCAATATTTTGTAGAGACAAATCCTTACACTAACTCAGCTGTGGGGTGGGTCTTAGCCTCAGCTGCCCTTTACTTCAGTTCTTGCTGCCTGCTGCAGCAACAGCAGCAGGAGCAAGGCCACGCTAGCAGCTCTTGCTGCTCTTACTACCGCTGCCTATAGTCCCTTATTATTTCTCTCGCATTCTGCTGCTAAACTGCTGCAGGGGAGGCCCCATTTGTTTTTAATTAATTAAATGAAAAGACAGCAGAGTCTGCTGCTGCAGCAGCAGACGGGGGCAGCAGCAGCTCTGCACTGCATGTACACCCCAATTAGAAGGCTAGTGGGGGGCATGCATTAATGGTTTATTTTAATTAAATAAAATAAATAAAGAGGGGAGGGAGCCTTACTAGTGTTGCAGCAGCAGCAGTTGGGAGGTGGAGGGAAGGAAAGGGGTGCTGCGCTGCTGCTGCTTGCTGCACTCCGTGCTGCAGCAGCAGCAGCAGCAGCAAAAATTAAAAATAAATTGTTTTTGTATTATTAAGCAGTAGGAAGAAAAGAAAAAAGCCCCAGGGTAGAGTGGCAGCAGGCCCCGCCGCCGCTACAG
>HG713427.1:66757-70388 GCA_000499725.1 Eimeria brunetti | reverse complement strand
GCAGCAGCAGCACCAGCACCAGCAGCAGCAGCAGCAGCAGCAGCAGCAGCAGCAGCAGCAGCAGCAGCAGGATTTGTATTACCTCTCTAGCAGTATATTCTGTAGCAATTTGCTGCCCCTGATGGTTGAATGAAATTTTAAGGGCGAAAGCAGCAGAACTGCAGCGGGAGGTAAGGGTTAACCGAGACATATAGCATAAAGAAGAAAGGGCTTCTCCCTGTAAATAAATAAATAGATTAATTAATTAATTAATCAATTAATTAATTAATTAGTTAATTAACTAATTAATTAGCAAAAAACTAGGGAAAAAATGATGTACAATGCGTAAAGAAAGGTTAATAACGGGGCTTAAGAGGGGTTCTGTTTTGTTTTCTTACATTGCCTTCTAATAAAATTATTTTATACTTTTATATATTTGCACTAGTGTTTAAATATATATATGCTACTATATGTAAATATGTATATAATGCTGTATTCATAATAGTATATACATATTCCAATATAGATAATATATTATATATAGTGTATTATGCAAATACAATCATATAATGTATATATAATATACATATATATAATATACATATATATATAATATACATATATATATATACATATATATATATACATGTATATATATATACTTTGTAAATATTATACACTATATACTGCACATACAATATATACTGTATAGATACTGCATACGTATCCTATACATGGATCATAAAATATAGGATAAAATAGCAAAATATATAAAATAAAACAACGATATATATATTATATAAAGTAACATACTACACATTCCATGTGCTATTATTGTAAATAAAATGAATTAAATATATTAATTGTAAATAGGGTGTCTATACTCTAAAGCCCATAGTGTCTAGGGTAGAGTAAACGTCTTCAAAAGTTCGAATCTTCGATGTCGCATGCCGCTGGCCTGCATGCAAAAAGAAAAGAAGAAAAAGAAAAAGAAAAAGAAATAAATCAATTAAAATAATAAAAGAACAATGAACTCCCACCAACCCTATCAACCTTGCTGCTGCTGCTGCTGCAGCAGCTGCTGCTGCAGCAGCAGCAGCTGCTGCTCCTGCTGCTGCTCAAAAATGCATATATATATATATATATATATATATTACTTACTCATTCTATGGCTGTCTGTACACCTCCTCAAAATGCAAGTAAAGTAAACATATTATACAGATAATATATCATATACATAATAAAGAATACATAATAAATAATATTCAAACTATCTATATAAACATATATATATTATATATATACATATACATATATATATATTCCTTGTATAGCTGCCTATACACCTGAAATCCTCACCCATATAATACCCATGATCCACAAAGCAAATCCCACATCTCCAAAGAGCCGAATAACCAGCAAATAGGCACTAAATAAAGACTAAATAGAGAATGAATAAAATAAATTGGAAAATAAAGGAAATATATTCCCTTTTTAGCTGCCTATACACCTGAAATCCTTACCAATCAACTTGATGTTTTCCGCAGAAATACCGCAGCCGTTATCCCGCACCTCCACGCCCCCCAGCCCGCAGTCCATAAGACGGATTTCTGTAAAAAAGAAATATATTTATTTATTTTATTTATTCTATTTATTTTATTTTATTTGTTTTATTTGTTTTATTTGTCTTATTTGTTTTATTTTATCGTGTTTTATTTTGTTTTGTCTTATTCTACTGTATTTTGTTGTTTTGTTCCACTTTATTTTATTTTATTTTACTTTGTTTTGTTTAATTCATTCAAATAGACTGGTATTAGTATTTGTTATGGATTATTTATTAGTTTCAATTCTAGTACGAATAGGGATTATGTGAATACTCATAGGAATATAAATAGTACTTAATGTAAATACAAATACAAATGTAAATATAAATATAAATAAACATAAATAAATATAAATATAAATATAAATATAAATATAAATATAAATATAAATATAAATATAAATATAAATATAAATGTAAATTATAAATATAAATATAAATATAAATATAAATATAAATATAAATATAAATATAAATATAAATATAAATATATAAATATAAATATAAACATATATACATATAAACATATATATATAAATATATAAATATAAATACATAAATATAAATATATAAATAAATATGAATATAAACATAAATATAAATATAAATATAAATATAAATATAAATAAATATAAATATAAATACAAATATAAATAAATATAAATATAAATATAAATATAAATATAAATATAAATATAAATATAAATATAAATATAAATATAAACACAGATATAAGCAAAAGCACAAATACAAAAACAAACGCATATATAAATAGAAATAGAAATACAACTACAAATATAAATGCAAATACAAACAAACACAAATAGAAATACAAATACAAATAGAATACAAATATAAAATGAATAGATAAGGGAACAGCGGCTGAATATGTAATTGGGGTGTATGTACACCTCAGTGCTGCTGCTGCTTACCAATAGAAGTGGCGCCAGCATCAAGGGAGTTTTCTACTAATTCTTTGCATATTGCTTTTAAATCAATAACAACCTGCTGGCTGCTTATTGCTGCTGCTGTCTCCCCTGATATGCGGTTAATGCGTCTGCTGCTGCTGCTCTTGCTGCTGCTGCTGCCGCTGCTGCTGCGTGCTGCAGCAGCACGCAGAACAGGGGGAGCAGCAGGAGCTGAAAAACAAGACAAATCCGATATATCCAACCCTACAGACTGGCTGCTGCTGTTGCTGCTGCTGCTGCTGCTGCCACCGCTGCTGCTGCTGCTGCTGCTGCTGGGGGGCGAGGCTGCAGCTTCCGCGCCGTCGCCAGCAGCAGGGGCGTTCGGCTCTAGTCCAGTCGCCATCTGGGTTTGTGAGGAGGGGGGTGACCAATGGTCACCTGTCGACTGGCGTCTGCTGCTGTCTGCATCTTGTGCTGCTGCTGCAGGAAGCAAACTGTTGCTGCCCCCCCCCATTCGCCCTGCTGGCTTTATAGAACCCTTGAGGGCTCCTCAGCTGTCTATACACCTGAATCTACCTCCAGTCCTGCTGCTGCATGCGCGCATGCATTGGGGTGTACAGGCAGCTGCAGCGCAGCAGCAGCAAACGGAGCGGAAGGCTGTAGCGGCTGCCTAGGGCAGCGGGTAGTTGTCTAAACCCTAGACCCTAAACCCTAGACCCTAAACCCTAAACCCTAAATCCTAGCTTTGTTTTTGCATGCAACTCAATTTAAAGACATCTAAGGAGTTAAAGCGAACAAATCTACCGAGGAAATGCAACAGGGTTGCGGCTGTCTGCTGCTGCTGCTGCTACTTTGTTTAAAAGCAACAGATAGGAGGCTTATCGCTTTAAATATATCAAAATATCAAAATAACAATCATAAGAACAATAAAAATACAAAAAAACAAAATTTATTTCAAGTTTATCTGTGCGCGTAGAGAAGGCTGGGGCCCGGGCCCCCCCCCACCCCCCCGAAGGTTCTGGGGGTAAGAAAAGCGAAAAAATAAAAAATAAGATTAAAATTAAAAGTATAATAATTGTTTTTTATTGAGTTTAATTAAAAAAAGGGTTTATTGGTGCATTTAAGCAGCCCATACCCATTT
>HG713427.1:9257-64257 GCA_000499725.1 Eimeria brunetti | reverse complement strand
ACGGCAGAGGGACGCAGCAGAATAAAGTTGAATTTGCAGAAATTTCAAAAATTCAACAAATAAACGGCAAGGGAAGACCTACTGGATGGCTCTTCATCCATGGTGGGCGAGGGAGGCGAACAGGCTCGAGGGAAAGTTGAACAGGGCAGGCAGCCTGCCTTTGTCGATTCTTCCAACAAACAATATGCAGAAATAAACAAAAAGTATCATTTGAACCCTAAACCCTAAACCCTAAACCCCAATCGTGCTGCAACAACACGCAATGGACAGCGCGGAAGCCATCGGCCGCTGGGTGTGATTAGACGGCTCTACGCACACAAACATGAAACGGGCGCCTCTGCCTTTAGAAATAGTATTTTTTTGATTTTTAAGTTAGTAAAAAACAAGATAATGAAGAAAAAATATATATGCCGCACTTGAGAAATGTTTTAGAGGCAGAAGCTCAGTACAAGGGGCAGCGCCGAATTCGCCTTCCCTTGAGACAGATCTCGACGCTGACGCCCCTTAACCGATTTTTGTTTTTGTCTTGAATATGCAGAGGGGATGGGCATATATACGTGTCTGTCTTCATCGAATATATAAGGTAATATTTGAAATATATTGGTTTGTGTGTTAATCAGCGGGGAAGTTCAGAAAATATAGCGGTCCTCGTTCTATTCTGCCCTCATGTTCGAAACACGACGAGACATGCATTCCCTACCTCCCCCAAGCCGGCTCCTGCCGGCTGAGTAAGTATAAAATAACTGTATAAATTGAATAAATAATTGTTTAAACCCTACCTGTATGCAGAAACAGGAGGACTGGGTGCGCTTAACGGGCGGTTGCCCTACAGCAACAGTTACAACGAGTTATATATACTCATATAATATTTCAATTCAATTCAGGGCAGGGGCCCGCACCTCTCAGCCCGGCCCCAGGTGGCTCTGTCGCTCTAAACATGGTGGTTGGAAACTATGGGGGAGAGTAGCTGCCATTCGAATGCAAATACATAAAGCATATTGACCCTACTGCAACTGACGACTGCTAGAAGGGTCCACATGAGCTGCAATAGGTTCAAAAAACCGAAGATTAAAGTCCGCAAAAGTTTCTCAAAACGCATCTCATCTCCCATCGCATTCCCAGGGCCCCTAGGCACACCAGCCTAAGGCCTCATGGCTGGTGCGAAGTGAAGGGGGCTGAGGCGAATCCCATTGTAGCTTAGCGCGAGTATTGCTGCAAGGCAGCCCCATAAGCAAGCACAGCCAGTCTCCCTTTATACCCAGTCTGCAGGTGTAGGCGTAGGTAACAGCCTCTCAGGCTGGTGATGAGTAGCGCTTCTCCTTCCCCTCCTCTACTGGAGCCCGAACAGGGAATAAACTTCATATCCTTGCTGCGTCTATCCACAACAAAGTAGAGTGTAGGGCTGCCTTCAACTGACGGCAAGCCCACTATGAGCTCCACTAAGAAAGCCGCATATAAGCCTCCGTCTGAGGGCGCTGCGAGTGTTCCACTCCTCTTACTGCTGACATCCCGAGTAAGGGCAAGGAGATAGTCCTCGGCTGAGGGGAGCATCCTAGGCAGCCAGAAAGACTTTTTTAACGGACTTTCTCAACTGTTGTATTGACCCCACTGTGGCCGGTTAGAGCATGGTTGTGAAGTTAGCGTAGAACGTCTGTGCGAAGCGCAGCTGGAAGGTATAATCGGCGGAGTCGACACTCCATCTGATACCACGGACCACTGGTTAATCAATGAATCGCTAGAGCCTTGACGGTCACCGTCAAGGCTCTAGCGATTCATTGATTAACCAGTGGTCCGTTGTTGAGCTTAGCGAAAACTACAGCCACGCGTATAGCTAAAGAAGGGCACAAGCACTGTTCTCCGACGAATGGTGCTTCTCGACGGAGCGTTCTATCGACAGTTTTCCTTTTCTTCACTGTGTACTAACCTGTTGCCTTGCAGGCCAAGAATAAACCTGTATCATAGAGCATGCATGGAGGCTTCCACGGTCTGTATGCGCTCAGGAGACCTGAAACCACTGCATCGGCGCATCCACCGTTGTTGTCCGTCTCCTAATAAAGAAGATGGTAGTAGCAGTTTTAGCATTTTGAACACGGAGGTGCAACTAACGTGAACTAAGAAACTCCTCCGCTGCCTGCTCACCTTGGCGCCCGTCGTACCTGGACAGTCGGCAGTGGCGGAAGCATTCAGTAAGAATAGTTCACTATGCAGAATTAAGAGCGTAGTGTAGAAATGGAACTGGCTTCCGTTCTGCTAGGCTCCTGAGCCCCGGCCTCCGCACCAGGAGGCAGATCCTGTTCAGCCTCCACAATGCAGGAGGATAGACAGTTTAGGTTTCGACGCAGACTTTCAGAATAGCCTTCAGAGTTTTGTACATATATGTGTTTATATTTCCGAAGCACCTGTGTTGATAATCGCTCCCAACTCTCACCTGCCTCTACGAACCATGCGGTGTTACCAACTCGAACAAGGGTGGTTGATCCTATTCAGGGACAGCCTTTAGCTGAGATAGAACCTAAACGATTAAGATGGAAATCGGCGAAAGCTCCTTAAAAAACAGTCTATCAAGCTCCAGACCTCCCACATACAATGGCATTGGGGCCTGCACCTAGCGAGAGAGGAAGTGGCACAAGAATATGCAGTCGCAACCAAGCCCCCTTTGAAGCGTTCACTGGCACGGTGGTGAATTATTAAGCATGTAAATGGCAGCCTAAAACCAGTCTGCGGGAGAGTAAACGTATAGGTACCAGCATCCGATAGGCCATGTTACAATGCTGCGATTGCAGCTGGCGGCTGCCCTTGCACAAATACAGGGCCTTGTTGCATATCTCCCATCTAAACGCACCTAAAACGCATAAGAAGGTGTTTTGTAGCACTGCAGCTTCATATTACATGTCAGAATCGAAGCGGGATTCTAACTATATATAGGAATGGTCTACGTGGAAGCACAACTATCATTGATTCCAGTTTTTAACGGAAAATTTTCATGTAGAAGCATACTCTCCATTGAATCCAGTTCCAAGAAGAAAGGTTCTATGTACATGCACAAGTTGAGTTGGTAAAAAATCGGGCACAAGCGCGTTCCCGGATTGGTTGAACCCCGACCAAGAAATTTTGGTGCTGTGCGGGTGAAATTAGCAGCAGGTTTTGGGTTACCTGAAGCCTGCCTTCTAGTTGAATAGAGTCCAAAGGCAAATGTAACAGAATGATAATAAAGCGTTTTGCTGCCCTTGCCTCTGTAGCTCCCTCCCTCCCTCCCAGTGGAGTTGAGCGCATGCTCAGATCCATAGCCCCAATTGGAGTGTAAGCGGTTGAACTTTCCAGAGAATACCGCGTATTCCCCTTTTTTGGAAATTTGATTATTTAAGCTTCATGCAACTCTGCCTCCCCGAAAATGGACGGGCAGTTTGCTCCCGCCAATACGATGGTTTCCAGGGAAACCCAGTCCGAGCTAAGCCACCGGAGTTCTTCTTCCGAAGACCAGAAAGCTGACCCCAAGGCCGCCCGAAAGCGAGCTCGTCTGCAGTATTTGGTGTTTTTTGCTGCGGGGTTGGCTGTGCTGCTCGCAATGCACAGAAGGCCGGCCTCACGCTTAGACCGCGGCTTACTGAGTTTAGGCTTAGGAGGTTCTGCGCAGGAGGAAGGGTCCCAGCGGGATGAGTGGGGCCTTCTTCCCCTTGAAAAGTTTGAACAGACTCTTTCTCCCAAGCTGAAGGAGGGCAAGGAGGCGTTGGCTCTATGGGCTTCGGAATTCTCCTGCGGCGACTTCAGAAACCCCCTAGCTGAAGGCCATCAGCGTGCCGTCGCTCGGGCACTTTCTAAGGGCTCGAAGGATGCCCTGGTTGGAATGACTATCGTTGTGCAGAAGATGCAGCCGTTAAACTGGAGTGTCGCTGACAGGCCTCTGCCCCAAATGCTGCGGATTACGAAGGTTGTGGATTACTACCGCTGGAATCTGTTGGTTAATGCCGAAGACGTTGTCACGAAACATGAGTATTCCATTAGCATCCCCATCATCGACAGGAGCAGGGAGGCTATCTACAGCGAAGAGGAGCTCCGGGACCACATGCTCCAGGCAGCTGTCGAAGAGAAGGAAACTATGCTGCAGGCTTGTGGCAACATATCAGCTGACTTGGCGGCTTCAGAGAAGGGCTTAGCCGTCCCGCTGTACACAGCCGAAATATCAGGTTTTAATCAAATTCATTCAGTAGGAGATTCAAGGATCTATGGCACTGCAGGCCTTATGGACAAGGTTGTAGGGGACCTGGAACATCTGCGATATACCGCGAGCGGCGTTGAGAAGAAAGCACGAGATTATATTGCATCACGTTTGTTGCAGATTGTGCTGAAAGTTGAACGTGCAGGAATCGGCCATCTGCAGCTGGATTGGAATTCCTTCTTCGTGCGCAAAGATGGCTCTTTTTTCTTGGGGAACTTCGGCAGTGGCGGTCCCTTCGGTGACTCCATATCCCCCTTAAGGGGCATTATAACCATGTATCCAGAACCTAACATGATGTACCACTTCGCTAACACATCAGAGTTTGTTCCTGAAGCTAAAACAAACATGTGGGGCCTCGGGGTTCTTCTCTACCAGCTCTTTACGGGAAAGGAGCAGCCCTATGGCGACATCGATGGGGCAAACTGGGCGCAGCAGGTAGAGGATGTGTCAGAGCAGCTGCTGCTGCAAGACATACGTTCCGACACTCTGGCTCCGGAGCTGAAAGCTGCCGGAGTCCCACAGAGGTGGGCAGAGCTTATTCAGCGTCTGCTGGAGCCCCAGAGGGCTAACAGAATAGGCGCCTTCCAAATTGTCACCGAGTTTCCTGACCTCGTCAAACCGGATGCTGAGCATACTGAAGAGTAATTCTTCACCCCGCTGTGGTGTACGTACTCAACACCCACAGCTGCCGAGAACAAGGTTTTTTTGGTAGAGAGGAGGACCCTTGTTGGCCGGCGCAGACTTGTCGGTGCCTCAATAGATAAAGCTAAGGAACAACACGCGTTCTTCCTACTCAGTGCACGTGCAACTGTGTATACAATTGTTATTGTGAATGATGTACGTGCAGCAGGCAATTACGAAGGCGAAAAGAACAATTGTTCAAAGGCACAGGCACGTGTTTTGTATGTATCTGGCCGGCTTAATCAGCTTGCTTTTCTCTGCATTAGAATGCGCGAGAAACACCGCCGGGTGTTCGACGCATTTTGATGTTTGCAACTTTTGGAATCCTCTTTCGCATTCCAAGAGGATAATGGGTGTTTGAAATGCCTAAAAGGTTTGAAACCCTCCGGCTGAAAGCCCTCAGTCGCAATTTGAAATCGATGGCGCCTGACCTTATAGGCTCAGTGTATGATGCCGCTCTCGCAGCATTCATACCTGTCAATGTAGCTCCATAGGCGTTTGCAGCAGTACCTCCCTACTGCTTGCGGGTGCTTTGACCGAAGCCACAAGAAACGCTTGTTACATTCGTAGGGGAAATAATGTATGATGGGCCCTGGGGAGGGTTGCGTTTTATGGGTTTTCCCAGCTGCCGGCAGTATTATCCGGCACCTATCGGTGGGCTGTGTGGTGGAGGCCTAGGGCCGTACGCCTTCCAACACAGACTGGTTTTGAGGTGGTTCTAACACCTCTACTCGGCTATCTCCTTCATCGTGAAGGAGGCGAGAGCATGGTGCCTGCAGAGCCCCATGCAAGGGAATCAATTTTGCCTCTTTTTTGGATGCTGTGCCTTCACTTGGTTTTCGTTTCCTCTGCGAGGGAAGGCCCCATGGGTCTTTGGGGCCAACTGGGCTTGACTGCCCTTCCGAGGAGGGTTGCCTTGCGGCATGAGCTGCAGTAGGAAAAGCTGAAACTCATGGCGGGGGCCTCCTGTGCCCCCAGCTCCATGGTTCTTAGCCGTTGTGCTCAGGATATCCGAAAACCGACTTCAGCCGTTTCGGGGTTCAACAGTTGTGTTTCCACTCTAATGAGCCCATGACGGCTCTGTGTTAAGGCTGAGGGCTCACGGTGCGTTGCCTCTCGCACGGTCCTTTGTACGTGAGCCTTCAGTTTTGAGGGCTCACTTCAGACATTTTATCAACTTTGTGGAGTTCAGTTTCTTGTGGCTCGTTACAATCAGCAATTCCCTAGTTTTCTCCAGCACCTTTTAGAAATTACTTCAATACTGCTCCGGCACAGTGCCTGGGGCTAGGCATATTCCGACCGACGTAGCGGCTATTCCACTTTCTCTTCCCCTTCCCCTTACTAGCCCTTGAGAAATCTTAGTTTCACGTTTTCTTGTCACAGAACCCGCGTTCCGCATCCAGTTTATTCCTTCTGTGTAGCATCAGTAGCACTCAAAAATCGTCTTTTGAAAATACAAACTCGACTTAGAAACCCCCATAATAAGCAAGAGCATCAGGGAGGTTTTGTGCTGCATCCGCCACGGGGGAAGTGGGTTGCTTAGACTCACAAAGATAGCGGTCGGCTGAAGATGAACCTGCAGGTGTCTGTAAATGTTGTTTGCACTCTAAAACACGCCTTCTCGGCATGCTAATGTAGCCCTTTGTAGGCCACGTCACACTTCTGTAGACACTTAGCGGGACACTATGCCGTGAACCGGTGCCAGACGCCGAATTTGCTATTTAGGTCATTCTCCTGTTCGTCTATGCTCCCCTCTGCCTCTTCCCGCGCGATGCCAGTAAGCATGGATCAAACGCTGCCGCTAGTTGCAGTTACAGTTACACAGATGTGCTATGCCCTGTCGAGCCCAGTTTTACGGGGCCAAGCTCTAGCACATTCATGCTATCAGTGTGTACCCGTGGAGGCCCAATGGTGTTCAGTTGCCTACAATGTGAGTCAGCCAGTGGATCAAAACTAAAATGGATCAGTTACTGCTAGTTTCTGTATGTCTCGCCTCAGCTTACTGGTGCTTGCTAGCATCGACTTTGGGCAACCGATGGCCCCGGGCGTCTACAAATTGGCAGAACAGTCAAAATACTCTCACAAATTAGAATACTTGATTGATTTAGAAGAAATTATACTTAAAGTTGGGATTTCGACGGGCAGAAGCCACAACGCATACTCAGTGCCGTCCAATGGACGCCAGCAACAGCTTGCTCGCGGGCGGGAACATGAACGTTTGGCTACGCCATGCATTAGACCATTTCCCAGTTTTCCCCAAAGTATAGATTGCAGAAATTTTAAACAATTAGTCTTACTGAAGGAGCACTTTGGCTCGCTACTTGGACTCGTCGGTGGGCCCCGTGACCAAGCGCAGGTGGCGGAACAGCGCCTGGTAGCCGCTAGTGTACCAGCATGCCACCAATGGTCCATCCGGGAGACACCGACTCCCCTTCACTTTAAAGTTATGTTAAATCTAGTATAAAACGCCACAGGGGACTTAGTCAAAAGGGGCAGCAGAGACGGCGGCTTGCTGTCCTGCGGTCCCATCTTCCCGCGTTTTTTGAGTCCGCTTGAAACGGCGGCTTCTCAGGCGCGGTGTTCCAAGAGGCACATCAACCTTCGATCAGTCTCAGAAGTACTCCGAATACAACAGGCACCTGCCCGCTTCTACCTAGCAGATGCCGTCTCCGTCATCCGTGCAGACGTCGATGCCAGTCGGAAGGGCCTCGTGACCGGGTGCCCGAAGGGCAGAAAGGGCGCAAAACTTGCCCAACAACAGTATTGATAACCTTGAGACATTCTGTACCATCCCACTGTATTAAGGTGTCGGGCTAGGCTGGCCTAGACGGGGAGCTTTTTCCCGACTCGAAGGCACAGCGCCAGGGGCCGAGGCGCCATACGTGCTCCGTAACAGGACACCATTCCTCCCGCAAGCTGCAGAGGATAACTTAGTGTTTCTTTATTTCTCGTTTGAAAACCTTGAGTCCCGTGTAGGACTGTGGGGTGTTTATCGTCGTCCACCTTGTGGAATGTGACATACATGAGGCAGCGACTTCAAGGATGGCACTCGTTAAACAAGGAACGGCCAAAGGCCGTAAACTCAAAGCGGCCGGAGGTGCCCCAGAGGGGATGAACCTCGAGCCAGAGTCAATGGAAGAGAGCATCAGGGTCTGCACGCGCATGCGGCCGCTGTTTCCGAAAGAGGTGAGATAAATATTCAACAGAAAAACGAGTGGAACAAGCAGGGTAGGAGGGGGCTTTGACAGAATTGGCTTGTTTTCCGCAAAAGTGGGGATTCCTCATGATATTTCGCAAGATTTAATAGCCGGTTACTCATGGGGATGAATGTACTGCAGGTGGAGAGCGGCCATATTAAGGCATGGAAGGTGGAACAGAAATCGATGCAGTTGATAGTTGAGCCTCCAACGCAGGCAGAGCTTGAAGAAAGCCGCCAGGGGAAGACGGCCTCATCTAAAAAGGTTGTGGAAAAAACGCAGGCGCAAAAGGACCAGGTGCAACGGTACTACGCCTTTGACAGGTGCTTCGATGACGAAGGTAGGCTTTACATGGAGGACCCCAACAAAACATCATTTCAGTATTCGTTTAGGAGCCTAGAAAAGGCGTAACCAGAAACCGCAACTGGGGCACCACATGCGGTGAAGCGGGAGCCCAGCGGCAATAGCAGCTGGCCGTTGGGATTCGCGGCCTCCTAGCATCTTTTACAGGTCTTGAACTTGTCCGTGGTGCTTTCTTACGCAGCGGAGAATGACGAAGTTTTCGGCTATGTAGCACGAGACATCGTCTTGGACGCCTTTAAGGGGATCAATGGATGCGTCTTCGCCTACGGCCAAACTGGTGCTTTTACCTGTGGCTTCTCTAGGACACATGCTCTGCCGCACTGCATGCAGGGATAGAGCAGGGTTCTCAGTTTGCAGCCTTGGAAGCTAGCTATAGGCTTGCCTCCCTCATTTGCAGTTCCATCCTTTACCCTACCGTTTTTGTACCGTTTTTGTTGGGAGACTCTATTCATATTTGTATGGTCGTTGATTGGTGGTCTCTGCAGGCTCCGGGAAAACGCACTCGATCATGGGCGTGGCAGAAGATCCTGGGATTTTGCCACGGTCCCTCGCAGAGTTTTTTGACTGCATGTCAGATTCCTCTTTGTTGCGGGAGGAAATGGAAGATGCTGCTGCTGAAAAGGAGGAAGAAACAGGGGAAACACAACTTGCTCCATCGGATTCCCGAACGGAGGGCCTGGAGGCAGGCGAAAACCGAGTACGCTTTTTCCTTTCCTGGTGTAGTAGAGACGATCGCGCACTGGAGTATTAAAGGAGCTTATTGCAGAAGGCAACATTAAGCGTGTGAGTAGAGTGGGTAATAAATGTTTTTGCACGGTTTGCGTTTGGCGCATCTAAGGAATATCTCATGAGGGTTTCGTACGTCGAAATATACTTGGAGCGGGTGAATGACTTGCTGCAAGAAGGTCCCCGAGGTGGAGCTATGGAGAACCTTGACGTCAAAGAAGACCCGAAAAAGGGATTTGTAGTGGTTGGACTGCATGAGGAAGCTGTTGCCTCTATGGAGGAAGTAATGAACCTTTTGTCCAAGTGAGCCCCGAAGCATTCGTTGAAGCGGTTCCTCCACATCTTGTCTATTTCCCCACGAATGCAACGCTATACAGTCATCCCTCGCCAAGGGATACAGTTGCATCTACGCTGTGAGATTGAGGGTTGCCGTACTGCTTACCCATCTGTAGGTGAGGCACTCTCCTTTCAGCTTCCTTGTGTGTATAATTTCTCCGCGTTGAATTTTCAGAGCTGAACAGAGGCGCCATTTTGCCAGGACCAACTTCAATGAGACTTCTTCAAGGTGATTATCTCCGCTTTTGGCGGCATACAACTAGATTTATCAGGGTGATGTTTTCTTTTCCATTTAGGGATTTGAATGAGGTTAGTGCTGTGCTGGTCAACTGCTGTATCTGACAGATCTCATGTGGTCTTCTCGATCACGTTGGAGTCCACAAGCACATTTGAGGATGGAACAAACGTCAGCCGGCGCGGAGAACTGAAAATAGTTGATCTGGCAGGCAATGAAAAGGCAGGCAGAGCGTCTGAAGGCGTGGAAAACGCCAAGCTTGTTCTTGAGGAGGGGAAGGCAATTAACAAATCCCTTTTTCTTCTCTCGTATGCCTTAAGTCATCCTTCTGAAACCAGTAGAGTGCACCTTCTCTAACAAATGGCCGCTTCAGGCGACAGGTTCCTCCGCAGGGACAAACCGCGTTGACTTACTCTGTGTGTGTTGCTAACTATTGCGTGAATGTATTTCAGAGAGGTCATATCTAAGCTTTCGAAGCAGGCACAGCAAGGAGACGATAAGGGCAAGAAGAAGGGGGAAAAGGAAGTGTACATTCCCTGGCGCGACTCGAAGCTCACTCGTCTTCTCCAGGTATGTTTGTTTGGTGTATTGCACGTTGGAAACCTTGCCAAAGAGTGTTAGCAACCATGGGAATAATGTTGCCTACATGGTGTTTGAAATCCAGTGCATATTTTGACTGTTGCTCCGGTTCTAACAGAAAGCTCTAGGAGGAAACAGCCGTGCCGCAGTGTTGGTGGCTGTCCACCCATCAAGCCTGTACTTGGACACGTCTTTTTCAACTCTTCGCTTCGCAATGAAGTGCAAGGAGATTAAAAAGAAAGTCTGCGCCAACTTCTTCTCGCCAGAGCAGTCGCTCATTGCACAACAGAAGAAGCTAATTGCGATGTATGGCAGCGATAGCTCCAGGGGAATTCGTAGTAACCATCTCAAGCGCCGTTAGTCTGTCGACTCCCGAGGACACGCAAGAGAGTGGCAGTGCTTGTCCACAGTTGTTTAACGGGTGTGAGGCAAGGAAGGGACCCGTGTGAGTAACCGTGAACCGTGTCAGTCACTTCAGAGCTACTAAAATGCTTCGTGTATGCAGGCTTCATGCGCAACTGAAGGAACTGTCGGAAGGAGGGATAGTCCCTGGTGTCGCTTCGCAGAAGAATGCGGAAAACGATGAACAAATTAGAATTCTTAAGGTACGTTCTAGATGGGCAGGCCAACAAACAATAGTGCTGTGAGATACAACCTTAGGCAAATGCTGAAATACTCTGCGTGGAGGTTCCTGTTGGCTGCAGAGTGACTTGGAGAACAAAGTGGCAAAGTTCCAGCAATTCATCATAAAAGCGACAGCAGCTCCAAATCAACCGTCTCCTGGAGGGGGGCTGCAACGGGCACGTACCATGCGCCAGTAAGCCTATTTCTAAGCCACCAGAGTTTGGCCTCTGCGGGGAAATCAAGGGTCTCAGTGTCTGTTGTCGAATATTCTGGGACTAAACATAACTTGATGCTTTCAGAAGAGTGTATGCCTCCTGCGTAAGGGGCCCAATGCCAGTTTGCGTGGCTTGTGTCCTTTGTCGATCTGTTGAGGGCAGTGGAAAGGGCTTGAACTCTATTGCTGTATATACTCATCCTCAGGCCATCTACATTTCGAAGAATGGAAACTCTGGCGGCTGCGCGTTATGGATTGAGAGACATTGATGGACTGAACCAGGCTGACTCCGAGGACCCTAGTGTGAGGGCGTCTATGACGCATGCTCTGAGCTTGTTGGATCGTTTTGGCCAGGATATCAAGGGCGATGTAAGGCAACGAGTTTATTCTCTATGTAATTGACCAATTCTTCAAGCACCCAACCGCGTGGTAGTCTGCCTTGTGTTTTTCAGTCTCGTGTGTTCTGCTGTGTTCCCGCAATTCAGGGATATGGAAGCTTCCAATCTATGTCTAGTGGAGAGACTTCCGGGGGAGGAGTCCTGCGGTTTGAGACTCTGGAGCATTCCATTGAGGGAGCTATGCACGAGCTTGAATGTATAGATGATAACCCTCCCTCCGCAGACGAAGAGTCACTGAGTTGTGAAGATTCGTCAGCTAGTGATATTTCCGATCATGAGGCACCCGTAGAAGTTCACACAGAAGAAGGCGCCCTTCCCGAATCGCAGCCAGAAGCGCTGACTAGTGAGCAAAAGCCCAAACAACCCAAAGGCGCAGTCTTATCTGCCAAAGCCAAGGTCACTCGGGTGAAAATAGAGAAAAAGACTAAGGCGAAAGGTGCAAAGACTTCTAAGAAGAGAAAGTCACCCTCTCCCGTCAAAGAACAAAGGGAAGCATCCCCCGAGCCCCCTCCGGTCACACCTACGCCAGAGGAACCCGTGGAGCAGGAGCGCGATAGTGGTGAATCCAAGAAAATCAAGGCCTTAGTCCTTAAGCAGAAGGCGGAGAGAGAAAACTGGGCTGCAAGGCTTAGGAAGGCAAAAGAAATGGGCCTGGAAGTCATATCAAAGGTTCTCTTGTGAGTCAAAGCATTCAAAAATGGATTGGGCAACGCTGCGTAGCCTGACCCTGCTCTTGTGGATAATTTTCTGGGGGGATCTCCACCATGCCAAATGTGTTTACGCGGTGCCCCCTCCATTGCTGTGTTAATAAGTTGTTCCTCTCCTCTCACTTTGTCTTCAGTCGAATGCAAGACGAGAAGGAGGCTTTGGCCAAGTCTAAGAAGCGCACTGCAGAGTTGATGAGCCAGATCCGTCACATATGTGCGTTGATGCATCGGCTGGGCCTTTCAGTGCTCAGTACGGCCTCCACCCCAGCAAAAGGGCAGAACAGTGAATACCTTTCTCGAGATCAAGACAACGAGTCACTTAAGAGTTTCCTCGATCGTGTTAAAGAAAAGAGGGATGCGGAGCCACTCAAGCTTTCTTTAGGCATTGGGGACCCCGTGGGCCAGGCGGCTAAAGCCCAAGGTTTCCCTGATATTGATCAAATAAGCCCTTTGGCATGCGCTGCTATTAGTAATGCTTTGTCGTAAGTTTGTTGATTTGGGACGCATCACCTACCACGGAACCAGAGGCCAGTTGTCAGCACTGAACTTAAACGGGATTCCATTGTACATTTTGCTGAACGCAAAATGTACACACATTACACTGCATCAAGAAGTGCTGTTCAGAGCTTCCAAAGCTCATGTATGATACGCTTGCTTCCATGTGTCCTCCGCACAGACGTGTCATGCTAGCGGAGGTATTAGAAAACCGAGAAGACGAGGAAATTCAACGGACGGGGAGTGAATCTGCAGTCCCGCCGCCTCCTATGGCTTTAGCTGCGTCTGTCGCATCTTCTGGAACATCTGCTCCAAATGATGAGGCACGTTTTTCCCCACTGCACATGTATACTACTCTAAGCATCTGCTGGATGGTAGTGCGCTGCAGCGGTGTTACGGTCTGCAGCGCACTACCATCCAGCACGGTAGCCCGCACTTGTCTACGCACAGCGCAGGATAGACTACGGTAAAGAATCTACCATATTATAAATACTTCTTGAGGTAACTCTGCGTACGAATTTGGGTTCAGCCAACTACTCCAAGGGTGCCTCAGAGTGAGGAGGAGGCGGTCAGTGCGTTGGAACTGATTTTTACTAAGGCAGCTCCCGCTGAGAGCAGCAAGGAAGCAGTTGATGAAGAAACAGCCCAGGTACGCCTCCCCCGTAACTGGCCAGAAGTTGTCTGACCTCAAAGCAAACTCATATTGGCTTAAATTGCCAGTTGTTGCGTCATATCCACTGCGGGCTGGGCGACACAAGGGGATTTGCCGGTATTGTACATCTAATTTGACGTATGTGTGCATTCCAGATGGTGGAGAGCAAGAAGGAACAGACGCTTGAATCCATTTTGCAACTCCTTCCCCCTTGGGAACAGCATATGCTGGCACTCCTGTACGAACAGCAAGAAATGAGGAGGGCCCTTGGCCAGCTAAGAGACCACTTTGTCCAGCGCCTCAAGGAGATCCAAGTGTCAGTCAAGAAGGGGCTGGTATGTTCTTCACGCCTTCAAGGTTCTTCTGTCGCAGATGCCGGAAATCGGGTATTCAGATTCACTGCTGAACATCTAACGAATGGTGCAGTGGTACGTTTTGCTTATCGCTGCTAATGCGCGTGCAGCTAGAGAAGCTTGAGCTCACTGAGCATTGCGACAGAATGCTGGCTGCCCTATGGAGCTTCAAGGCAGAGCTCACTGACTCGAAATCACCGAACCGAGTCGATGAAGACACAAATGCAAAGTTTGCAAAATTGATGGGCAAGCTTGAGGAGCTTTCGATTCGCTTGGCTGAACGGGACATCGAATACAAGTTGCTCTCTGGTATGGTTCGTTGGCGGACCCTCAACTGGTGGTCTCTCTCGGATGCGAACGTGCATGTCAATATATATAGATATATATATATCAGTACATCTGTCTGAATAGTCGAATGCTAGTATGCTTGCTGCATGTGCTTTCCTTGAACAGAGGACTACATGGCTGTCAAGCAGGAGAACGCGACTCTGCAAGAGACGACACGACGCCTTAAGGAGGAAAACAGAAGCCTACTTATGATACCGAAGACCATGACAAATTGGGAAGACCTTAAGGGCTATGAGGATGTGGTACGTGTCTAGATCAAGCCCCCGGTTCACACATACAGGCTTGAGAACTGACCATTATAAAATGGCGTGGCTGTACTACATGAGTCACATTCATGATTGCCCTTTCTTCAGGAGAAGAAAGCCTTAGCAAGAGACGTCCAAATGCTGCAGGGCTATGCGTCGCATTTGCGCATGAAGCTCGAGGAAGGCCGCGCTGTTGAGCTTGACGTTCGGCGGCTGAACCAGGCGCTTTACGCAGAGCTCCTTGCTGCGAATACTGCAATAGCGGATCTGCAGGATCAGATAAAATTTTACACGAGCGTAGACAAACGAGAAGCGATGCTTCTAGAGGTCAGTAATGAAGTGCTAGACGGCAGCATTAATGTCCAGCTTGATTTGTCGACAGCGTAGTCTTGAGACTCTTGGGACGCTGACTGTACATGCTTCGCACCGTGTGCATTCTTCCAGGAGCAATTAGCTGCCGCTAATCAAGCGGAAGCGGAGAAGAGTGAGAGAATTCGGGACCTAGAGGAGGAAATTGCGAGCTTAAAAGATCAGCTTGCAGCAGCACTCCCCAAGCCCGCACCTGAGGAAGCTGAACTCGAAACGACTGTTGAAACCGTGGACGCCCCGGCTGAAACCGAGCAGCAGCCACCAACGCGACGTTCCGTGAAGAAGAGCGCGCTCGCAGCGAACGCAAAAGCAAAGCCAAAGGGTACTTCCAGAGGTGAGTCTGTAGCTTATGTACTACTTATATAATTTGGATCCGTAGTGTCCAAGACCAACCACAGAACGTGCTTTTGCTTCGCTGCCGTGGCAGTGCAGCTGGTTTGTTCCAGAACGCAAGCGTGTGCGTTCTCGCCCGCTAGTCCCCTTCGTGAGGAATTTATGTGTACATTTTTTTCCGTTTCGTTCAGCTAATTCCATGGGCGTGTCTCACGCCTCCGCCGTTTCGCCAGCGAAGCATAAGTCCTCAGCAAAGCGCACTACCGCAGCTGCAGCTGGCGGAGATCGGGGGTCGGTGAAACGCGCGCCGCGTGCCCCATCAAGAGCGAGCCTTGCGAAGCCAGAAAAGCCTACTCCTGCAAAAGGTGCGGAGGGTTCGAGACTCGTTAGGGTTATTGAGCCGGAAAACCACCCCAGCCCAATTTCAACTCCGAAGGCTGCCTCCGCCTCTTCTCTACAGCCCCCCGCGTCACCTGTCAAGAGAGTTTCAATTAGTCTTCCAGCCGACGACCCACCCCCGACTCCAGATGCTAATAGCACGTCCGCCGAAGCACCGATGAAAGCAGTAGGAAGGGCTCCAGCTTTCACAGGTGACCCGCGCAATAAGGGGCTAACCAACATGTTGGCTGCTCTGAGTGGGCGGAGGCGCAAAGGGGTTTAGAAGAGAGGCTCTACGTTTACCACTCACAGAAACAGTTGTCTGCTGAACGGATATCCATGGATACCTGCACAGATGTTGCTAGGTACGGTGAAATGCTCGCCAAGTTGTGTTTGCACACCCAAACAAAGCAAAGTAGTTGCTCTACATACTAATCGAGCAACCTAACTATAACGTCAAGACTGGTAGTTCCCAGTCACCGTTTGCTCGACATCGCCACACCGAAGAGGGCGTTTTTCAGCCTATTCAAGGCGGACCTAAGCGGCAATACTTCCGCATTGTTGGTTTCGCGTGTGATGTAGAGCACACGCGCCTTGCCAGGCGGTCGTAGCAAGTCTTCTTTTATGATAAGCTGGTGGGGGATTCCCACAAGATCGGCATGCGACTGCATTTGACGAAGCGTGAGGCCTTGCCGATCGTCAAATAAAACGTCTGCAGGTCCCCCTGCTACTGTCGCAATCTGGTGCAGCATTTTAAACAAGGCTTTGCCTAGGCGGGCCGCACGCCGACCATCATTCCAGCGAGCGGCAGGCTGTGGTAGAACCACAACACAAAAAGGTGCCACCTGGGGTGGGAACACGAGGCCTTTTGCGTCGTGACGCATTAGTGCCAGGTGAGCAAGGAGCCGGGAAACTCCAAGTCCATAGCTGTTCATCAGGGGCATCCTCAATGCACCCCGAGAATCCGCGAAACGGGCTCCTGCGGCCTTGCAATACGTTTCGGGTAGCTGAAAGCAGTGCCCAACTTCCAAAGTCGTGCTGCCGTTGGGGCTTTCCTCATCTTCAGCATGAGCACCATCTCGGCTTCTCCCTGGCGGATCCACTCCCGGTACTGCCTGGTCACTCCCAAGAATGCTGCACACCTACAGCAGTCGCGAAAAAAACAGGGTCAAGGGAAGATGCATTTGCCTGTCACAATTGTCAATTAGCAACAGGGAACAGGTAAGGCGTATACGTCAAAAGCATTCCTTGAGAAAGGTATGTGAGGGGTTTCTCACGTGGTATTCGTGGCTGCAAAGGCCTCCCATTGTACCGGGGTCCGCAAGAACTCTGTGGACGGGTCCTGCTCCCACCCGTGTAAGTATCCGCCGGACACAGTCATCCATTTTGTGGTAAGTAGCTTCTCTGCACAGTGCATCTTTGTGAAAAGAGTAGACTTCTAGCATGACAAATTCACGAGCGCGGAGGCACCCTGCCCTTGGGCGAGCTTCATCTCGGAACTTTGGACCTATTTGGTAAAATATCTGGGGTAGTTCCCTATGGCTTCTGATGCCGCTTGCTGCCAGCCACGCGGCTGCTTCCTCGGAAGTTGGGGGCAAAAAAAACTGCCGGGCACGACGATCTTGTACCGTGTAGAGAGACGGCCCAAACGCATTGACTCGCTGCGGAGAGAAACGCACAGATGGATTACAGATACTTGGGCTTGTGGTCACAGCTGAGTTGTTCGCCCCCCAAAAGAGGGAAGGATGGCGTTAAGCTCGGGGTCTGGATTCGGCAAGCAGCTAGTCGAGCGGCGTATCACTGAACTATAGCCATACGCAGAAGTGGAAGTGCACGGGTGCATCGCTATGCTACCAGCACTGGCACGCCATACATCTGAATTCTGCAGCCACTGTATGGGCATAATGTTCGGCAAAGACAACGGTGAGGCCGTCCCTGTAAGTTCTTCGTGGCAGACAGCCTCAATCTTCTTGAGCACGCGAAACCCCAACGGCAGAATACAGAACACCCCGGAAGAAGTAGCCTGCACGAGACGAGCCTTCTCCAGTAATTGCCCGGCTAAAGCAGCAGCCCTTCCGGTGTCACCAGCTGGGGAGGCAGGTGGCAAGTTGTCGCCACCATTCCCATTCAGTGGCGCTAAACAGCGCTTGTACCCTGAATCGGTAGTGGGGGCCTGCCCCTCTACAGAAGCACTGTCTACGTAATTCGAGGTACGGGATGCTGCGACGAATCCTCCCTCCATATGTGCACTGCCGGGCATCATTAAGTTGCCCGCAAGACAGGCGCGAGGCAAGCCACCGCAAAGATAATCCGTGCCTGCGTGCCCCTCGTTCCGAGGAATTGCGCAAACTGAAGCATTGCAACTGAGGCTTTCTTTACGCCAAATGCCTAGTGGTGCACGGGCTAGCGGGATTCTCCTAATAGGGTGCTTGAAAGCATGGTGGGGCTCGACGCTGGAGCAGAACGCATCTTTCATGAGGAACGCAGCAGTATGCATACGGGTCACGACTCCCCGTAAAGTTGAAGCCTCCGTATTTCTTGAGCACAGACGTTCATGCGCTACTGCAGGCGGATGGCAGCGGCGGGGACCGGGGTGTGTAGAATGCTTAAGACGCGGAGTCAGCT
The DNA here is from genome assembly GCA_000499725.1 of Eimeria brunetti. Classification (NCBI taxonomy): domain Eukaryota; phylum Apicomplexa; class Conoidasida; order Eucoccidiorida; family Eimeriidae; genus Eimeria; species Eimeria brunetti. Next base: position 46,183 of record HG713427.1, on the reverse strand, counting down.
CTGCAGCCGTACCGGTTCTCGAGGCGTACATGGCAGCAAGGGAGTGCTCCAGTGCGCCAACGATAAGGAGAAAGACGGCAAATTGAATCCATGGCAGAAGCTTGGGGGGCAGACGCGAAGGCCAACCAATCGCTGAGTTCGCCATCCTTGCCTGCGGCCCTTTGGAGGTGACCACTGAGAACATCCATGGTAGAAGAGGCTTCTCACGGGCTTGTTTCCTGCCTTTTAGAGAATCTTGTGTAACTCAGGCACTACTACGGCTCCGATAGTGAATTTCAGAAGCTGAAATACAGTGACCCCGCTGCCGCAGACAGGTCAACGTGCAATTGCTGCTGCGAAGAAGGAAAAGGCCACACAGATCATGATTCCAAACGCACTCTGCCGATAGTTTCAACTTATTAGTAGTAAAATTTTCCGGGTAACAACTAACATCAGGCTCAAGAGGGAATGCTCAGGCAACAACTGGGGAGGTCATTGCCACGGGCTCAAATGAACGGAGGCCACATGCAACAGGCCGTCCCCATTGCATGCATCCTATTTAAGGGAAAGTTGTCTTGTCCTTTTCTAACTTCTAGATTGATTCGGCCTGCAAACTTGATGACCTGCTCCACAGAGGGTGGCCTGTGCCTCCTACCAAACGCGGCGACGGGATTTGCATTGCAGGTCTCACACATGTCTCTGGAAATCCCATAGGCTGGAGAATTACCTGGAAACAAATGTCCGCAAAACAAACGAAAGTCGCTTTTTTTCATCTTGATTTGGGCGTTGGTGGCGCAGAGCAACTCGTTTTACAGACTGCCCTCCAAACACACGAGGCGTTCGTGGACTCACTGCGCTTGCCGTGTAAAGTCGATTTATTTACCTCTTATTACGATAAAAGCAGATGTCTAGAATCGTCAAGAGACAGTGAGCACTGTTTCGTTACGGTTCCAACATCCTTCCCAGACAGACAAGGCGGGGGTAACATGGACCCTTGCCTACAATGCCGCCTCTTGTAGAGTGTTGTCTGGCGACATTCTGTACATGCGGAGCACCCTGCTAACGCTGTGCACATTTCCGCCCAGTTATGGTTAGAACTGCTCGTTGGGTAGTTGGCACCATAATCCATAGGCACAAGTTATGAACCCTGTATGCCTTTTCAGGGAGGCTAAACATCCGCGTCTTCGGATCATTTTTGCCACATGCTATTCTGAGGCGGTTTCGCGTCGCGTGCTCAATTTTGCGTATGGTATACCTTGTTCTAGCCGCTATAGTCACAGGTGGGTGCATGACCACGGTACTGGGCGGGTAACCAGGCTTTTCCCTTCGAAGAGCTGCCGTGCAAGCTGCTAAAGCGAACAGAGTGTTTACGGCTTGTTTCCAGGAAATGTGGGCTACGACCTTGTGTTTAATGACCAAGTGGCAGTAGTGAATCCTCTTCTCCGTTTGATTGGTAGGAAGGTGAGTCTACGATGATGCTTCAACTCAACACCGTCATCTGCGCAGCAATAGTTTCACATAGTTGGCATCCAACCTATTTGGCACTAGTTATAACCTCAGCTTCCAGCTCCGCAAGATTAACTTTAGTGTTTTTAATCACCTCACTTTCTCCATCAGGTCATTTTCTACGGCCATTTCCCCGACCTCTTACTCGCCAACCGCCAGCCATCCCTTCTGCGCCGCTTGTACCGCCTCCCGTTCGATAAGCTCGAGTGTTTGACCACTGGTAGAACCACAAAAGGATAACGCGTGCCACGCTGACATCATTTTTTATCATCGTGCACAACGTGTACATTTGCACGCAGGGGTGCTTGTGGACACATTAGAGTAGAACTGCTCCATTATTAATGTAGGGAAGACCTTAAAAAGGACAACTACAGGGTTGGCTTTTCGACAAACAGTGTTTAAAATATCAGTAACTAAACATTTCAAAATAGTTCTATGTAGAGGTATATGAAGCCTCCAGCGAACTTCCGGACAAGCGATGCCGTCACATTTATACGCTCTGATTATATGCCTTACGAGCGGGCTTGTGCTGAGTATTGCCATCCTTTTTCAATGCTGGTTTTCAATTTTGATGCACAATAATTTCTGAATCACAGCTGTTGTGCCGAGTGACCTTGCAGGAATGTGTGACATGGTCCTCGTCAATTCCAAATTCACCGCAGAAACATTCTGTAAAACATTCCCGTCCTTCAGGTGTGACCACCCTGAGTGCACGCCTTGCCACGTATGCATCAACCAATTGCGTTGCTTCGAACGAGTAGCTAGTGTTGTTAATCAAGTGTGTGGTTCCGCTGCAATGTGCTTTGCTTTGCAGGATGGCCAAGCCCCGTGTTCTGTATCCCCCGGTTAGCAGAGAGGTGGAAGCATTCCAACTGTACGGCAATACTGGCAACGGCAATGCTTGCTTCAGTCAACTAGACGGGTAAGTGTATAGGCTTTGAGAGCTGCGGGAAATTGTTGTTTAATGTATAGGACATTGCTTCTTTTTCCCCGCCCGTCATTCCCTTAATCCTGGATATCCGTGGAAGCGCCCCCTTCGAGGCATCCGCTTACCGTGCATGTATGTCCCTCTTTGGTAGATTAGATTTATCGGTGCCCTTTGCGACTTCACTAAACCGGTTTGAAGAAACAAAGAACGTAGAGCTTGCAATAAAAGCTGTGGCAAGTCTTCCACGGCAGATAAAATGCAACTTGGTTGTAGCAGGTGACTCCTCAGCCCTACCACTGTTTGAAGCATATTTCCCTCAACGACACTGTCTGGGTATTTCCTTATGGTAGACACATAAACTTGCCTTGTAGAAGGGTGAGAAAGACTCAACCAGACTCGGCAGCACCAGCGGCCTTTGGAGTCCCGCAGTAGGGTCTGATTACACGGTAACCATGACAAGCAGAAACCCTTGAGGGGGCCGCTCTTGTATGCTGTAGGAGGTTTCGATCCACGTCTACCTGAATGCAAAAACTACTTCCAGCGGCTCGTAGAGCTTTCAAAGGAGCTCAACTTTCGCGTCATTGGTTGTGAAGATACTGTAGACGTCAGCGCAGCCGTCACAACCAAGAATTTGGGAAGGCGTTGCATTCTCTTTTTGAAGAATGTACCATGCCCGCTGAAGTTGTTTCTGCTCAAAAGGAGTGTTTGCATACTCTACACTCCTCGTGAGGAGCACTTCGGCATTGTGAGTGATGCTAGCTTTACCATGCCTTGCCCATCCTCTAACGAGGCAACCACGTGCTTGCCCATTTGAACACACCTTGCCTTTTTGGAATGTTTAGTACGGCGAGTGAGTGCACCGAAAGGCGTGTGCAGTGCAGCTACGATTGTATGCGTCTTCTGGGGGCTCTGTCTCAGGTGCCTTGCGAGGCAATGTTCGTTGGTACTCTTCCTGTGGCTTGCAACACAGGCGGACCCCGAGAAACCATTGTCAACGGAGTAACGGTAAGCTTGACACTAGTGAGACATATTCATTCCGTTTTGCACTTGCTTTCGCGATGCTTTGGAACGCGGGTGCAGATATGCAGATCCACGTCTGCACGCAAGCAGACACATAACGGCATGACTGCAAAATCAGACGGCACATAGCATATATCGTTGGAACGCTCCTGTGGCATACAGGGCTTCCTCTGCACCCCAACGCCAGAATCGTTCTCCGCTGCGCTCGAACACATTCTATTGCTGTCGCTGCAGAATCCTAAAGAGCTGGCTGTAAGAACATTAGTGCACAAGGCTGCATGCCACAGTGGCTGCTTGCTAGCATGTCCCAGGGGAACTGGTATGCACACTAACTAACGAGCCACTTTGTTTGCGACAATGCCCCCAGGCCCTGCGCTCCAAAGCTCAAACACATTCAGCCAATTCTTTTTCACCAGGTATGTGGAGCCTTCTTTCCTCCTCTGTTCACCCTCCTTCCTCTGTTGGTCAGGTCTCCTCGGCCACTGCGTACAGGTCCTACGCTCACCATTTCTTAGGGCTCTAGCTTGCACATTTGTTCCCCCGCAGATGTCTTTCGCCGGTCTCTTCAAGCCATTATTGAAGACGTCACAGGAGCTTCGGAGGATAGCACCTTGGGCAATCCCAAGGAAGTCCCAGGGCGATCGTGCGCAGCTCACAGGAAGGGGCACAATCACTAGCACTTGTTAAATGCAGTGCTTAAATGTCGAAGACACTATTTTTTAGTTTAGAAAGACCTCTGACGCTTATAAATGCCAGGTTTTGTGCTTTCATAGTAACGAAATTTATTAAGGCGTGGAAATCAGTTTCCGATGTGCCAAACGTTCAGTAGTTCCGTAGCGACACTGAAATGGGGCGATTCAGACATCTGCCCACTGCCGCTCCACCACTCCGTCAACATTCATGTGTCCAGTAGTTTTAGTGCTACAAAATGTGTACCCCACGACCTGGACAGCATGTGCGCCCGACGGAAGCAAATATAGCAGGGATGCTGGGCTTGCACGGTTCACTGTGTATACAACCAGACTTGATATCACCCTGTCACGAACAGTGGAATACAAAAAAAGATGTAACCTATTCTGCGACGCCTCGTGCAGACAGGTCCCCACCTAAGGAGCCCTGAGGAGCAAGTATGCACTTCACCCTTGCACCCAGTCAACGCACCCAGCACAGCTGGTGCAACGTGCCGTTTTAGCAAAATGCACCATGGTATCATCCCAGCAGACGGAAAGGTGCAGGAAAGCCCGAGCATGGGTCCCCTAGGGTAAATCGTACACCGCCCGCACGTCTGCAACTGCTTTAGTTACAACTGGCGCGGCTTGCGATAGCAAACGTTGTTGCAAGTCAAGACATTCGAGCCATTCCGATAGTTTTAACAAAATTCGTTGTTCTGTCCCCTTTGGCTCCCCAACACCCGATGGCCCCAGTAGTGAGGTCGCTCTTCGCAGCGCTGCAGGCTGGTCATCGGGCTTCAAATGTGTATGCTCGGAAGCAGGTCCTTCGCCAGGTCCAAGGTACAAATGGGCTGCTTGCAGCTCCGCCATAAGGTATGAGTCATTAAGAGGCCCCTGTATACCCGCCTGCAGATCCTCCAGTGCGCTGTTCAGGCGGAAAATTGCCTGGCTGTCAGAGAGAGGAAGCTGCAAAACGTCCATGGCGTTGGCTACACCTTGTGCAGGGGTTACCAACTTGTCGGTCGCATCCAAGAGGTACGAAATGATTTCAGCCGCCTCGGGAGGCACTGAGCCCGAAAAGGCGTAATCGTTCAATAGCTCCACCGCAGAATTCTTTTTCTGCCGTGTTTCATCTATGGCGTCGGCATAGGTCTCCGAGAACGCTTTCAAAACAGATTGCAGGTCCGAACTGCTATCCACAGACGTGCCGTACTCTGACTCGATTACGGCATCTGAGTCTTCTACTTCGGCAGCAACTTCAGCGCCTGCTGCATGACTGGAGTATTTCTTCCAGAAAGTAAGCGATGCACTGTGCCTTGCATTCCTTGAAAGGAGCAGTGCCGCAGTCACTATTGACGCAACCAGGAGGATGCCTGGGGGCAAAATAAACCGGTGCCCACGACGTTCACGACTGGCTTCGCTGGTCCACTCAACCAGGAAAAAAGGTTCTTCGTTCAGTTCCAGTGGAATCTTGTACGTTGTGCTTGGCTTTTCAGCAACGTACTCTACTGCTGGATATGCTGCGCCCCCGAGCTGCTCATCCCAGTCTCCACCCAGTGCTTCTCCTAGAAGGAACAGAAGCGTAGCCGCGCTGAGCAACGGCCACCACAGGGGCTGCGATACAGTACTTCTAAGGGCCATTTCACCTGTGATGCGGTGCACTTGCACTAACTTGGGCCATTTGGTCCCCCGATTCGTATATTGAAAGCTCCAGGTCCTTTCGTTAGTTCAAAATCGACGGTTGACTGGCCATTCCAGCCTTCACTTGCCGCAGGAAATTGTCGAGTTTATCTCCCGAACGGCCGCATGGCCGTCGAGGCTGCTATGCCTAGCTTCCCAATGCCGTGTAGTTGCCTCAGGCAATTACAGGCATCATTCCTGTCAAAATCACAGAAGGAGTGAGAAGCTGCATTTCTGATGAGTCAAAATGAGTGGATATTTTGGAAAGCCCCATGCTGTCGAGGGTCAATCTATCAGCCCCGTGGATCACATGGGGGGTCCCCAACGAAATCTCCAGTAACACCAAACCGTCTCCTGCAGCTACGGTTAAAACGGTTCATACTACTATTTAATTTCGTGCTGCATTTGGTGAGGTTCCTGCCGAGGCAGTGTATTCTTAAGTGTCGTCGCCTCGGGATTGACGGGTTTGACGGGTTACACCGCCCTGGTCCGGACGTACCCGGGGAGTGTATCTCTCCTCAGTATTTGCTTAGAGAACTTTTTCCTTTTTATTTCAGCACGCCTGACAACGGAATGTACTTGTGCGTGAGCTGTGTAAAAGAAGATACCTGCTCACTACCGGCCACTGCGCGCTCACACCGGGCAAGCTTGTACAGCATCTGCAAATAGGAGTTTCCCCTATGCCATTATCTGCCTTCAAGTGCCACACATTGTAATCCCCTGAATGCCCGTTGCCTGTGGATCCTCCCTAGATGCGGACACAGGTTGTGCACAATCCCTTCAATGACAGCGGGTGAAGGCTGCCGCAATGGAGCCCGGCTCAGCTGCCAGTTCAGCGCTTGTCACCCCTCTAGCAGTTGATGATGTCTTTCGTCATCGGAGTGTCCCTGAGGTGCAGGAGCTGCTCCGGCAGCTCCAGCTGCAACAGGCGAACGACGTAGAGGAGCTGCGTTCCCTTATAGGCGTTCGTTATCTCTCCTTTCTCGACGGTTTACCCGATATTAACCACATGCAGCAGTCGGCAGAATATGCTCTAGAAGATGCCAGAGCTTTTGGTGATGGATTGCGCCGCCTTGCAGACGCTTTGGGCAGTGCTGCTCCCGATGTGGGGGAACAGCACTCTCCCGAGGACCAGCAGTTGAGTTTGGAGGAAGAGCTACCGCTACAGAGCAGTACTCCGCTAGAGGGATCTCTCTTCTCCTGCGAAGCGGATGCTTCTCCGTCTGCTGTGTATATTCCTGTACATGGTGGTCACAGCGCTGAACAAGCGTCCAGGTTTTTGGCCCACTCCAGCGTTAAAGAAGGACAAGGACCACATAGGCAAGCAAAGTCACTTCGATATTTGCAACAGCAGCTCTTATTGCTGCCCTCCCGAGTGTGGGAAGCTGCGAGGTGCCAAAAGTTTCTCGAGGCACTCCGCGTCATCCGCGTCGAAGGGGCACAACAGGCGGCAGCCGCAATGGCTGCAGTCCGCGTATGCCAGCAGCAGCAACAGGGGCTAAAGCCAGCGCAGCAAGATCTAGAACGACAGCTTTCAGGTTGTTGGTCTTTGGCCCAGCAAGTAACTCGCATCTCGCCCTCTCTCATTGTCTCATTGCGCGCCCTCGCACTTCGTCAGCTCGCATCCCCTGAATTATCACTTCCAGTGGTAGCCGACGCGGCAGCTGCAGCCACGCTCATTTACCTGTTAGAGAACAGACCTTCCGTGGGAGAGGCCTGCGCCACGGCAGAGAAAGCGTTGAAGGAGTCAGCAGCGAAGTGGCTGCTTGGTGTGTTTTTTTTCGCACGTGTAGAGGCTCTAGAGGCCGTCATGGTGAAGAGGAAGAAAGATGCACCACCAGCGGCTGTACATATTGAGCAAACTAACTACAACTGTAGTTCAGACGCGATACAACCAGCAGTTGATGCAGCAGAGGCTATGCTGGTGGCCTTCGCTGCCTCTTTAGAGGCAGCTGTTTTCCTTTTCTCTCCCGAACAGGCAACGAACTGTGTTCTGGGAGCTACAGATATTTCGAGCAAAGGAGTTTCAGTGGCCTGTAATGAAGGGAAAACCTTTGCAGCAGCCCTTGCCGCCGAGGCTGCATTCTGCGATGCCAGTGCGCTTGACTCAACCGATGTCTCGTGGGCACTTAAAGCGCTGCCGGGGGTTTTCGCTACCTTTGCTGCCCAACCCTGTTTTGAGAACAGCAACAAGAGGGAGTGGGGATGCCCTTGCAGCTGCGAGAAGAACAGCGCGTTGTGTCCGAGAGCGATGATCTCCTCTTTTATTGAACAGTGGCTCCCTCCGTTAAGGGAGCAACTGTGCCTTCTCCCCTCGGAGGACCCGCGGCGAAATCTTAGAGATATCCGCCTCTTCTGGCTAAGGGTGGGCGGTCTGCTACCACTTGCCGTTGTTGCCGGATAGACGAAGGTAGTGTGACAGAGCCTGAGCGAATAGCCCGCTCCTAACTGTTTATTTGTGTGTATTTCAGCTCGTGGAAAAGCTTAAAGAGCGCGGGCCTCGATGGCAGCTCCCCACAGGTCCGCTTTTTTTGGTTGGCGGAGGCCAAATTAGCAATTTCCCCACTTCGAGTACACCTTCGCGAGAAAATGATTGGGCACTTTGTGACGTACCTCTATATACCGCCACGTCGGCGCTGCTGGACGCCCTTGGGAAGTCGTGCAGCAACACTTGTATTTCTGTCTCCGAGAGACGTGTGAGGGCGCTGCCGCTCCTGAGCTGCTACACTCCAAACGGTGGTACGTACAGAGGGATGCGCTGCCCCATATCTGTGCACGGCAAGCCGTCGTTATGAAAAGTATACAGTGGGACCTGCAAGAAATGTGTATCATTATTTGCAGGGGTTGCTGGGTCAGCTACGTCATCCGAAGCCGAGGGTTGCCATTCTCAAATTGCCTTCGAGAAGGGCCTTTTGTATCATTTGGCGGACATCGCTGATTTGTGTGGCGGGTCGGAAGACCAACCGGAACTCCGAGCAGCGCTCCCACTCCGGGCTGCAATCGCTGCTTCCTTTCTGCAGTCGCTTGCGGAATGTACGGCTCCACTGGCAGAGAGAGCCAGCGTCACTGTAGCATCGAGCAACGGGCACATACGAGATAAAGACGCATATGCAGCACTTATCCAGGATGCTCGAAGGGTTGAGTGGCTGTTTGTTGCCTATCGCGAAGCGGAGATCCTTTCGGACCATGTAAGCCTAACTCTTCGTTTATCGTCTCTGCTGTGAGCTACTTCCCTTGTCCACGTGTTGTTGGGCTCGGTGAAGCATATGCATTCTGGTCTCGTAAGGGCTGCTTTTGCAGGACAAAAATGTCGTTTCAACTGAAATACCGACTATCCGGGAGCAAACCCCGAAGGTCAGTTTGGTGCTTTGGACAGAACTGTTACTCCAACTAAGTGTTTGAGTAGTCTTTGGGCTTTATAGCCTATAATCTCTGCGGAGAAGTCTGGGTACTGTCGTTCTAAAGTTTGGATGCCATTTCTGCTGTGTTAGGATCCGAAAGGGGCTGACTGTCGACGGCGACTTGTTTTATTCCTTGCTGACTGGGTGTCTTCGGATTCACGCAATCGGAGTGTTCCAGAAGTATGCCTCGTCAGGTCCAAAGAGAGGGACGAGGCAGAAGAGGGGAACAACTTCGAAACTACCCGAGTGATTGCCGCCGCCACAGCTGCCGCACAGTGTCTCCTTCCTAGCCTCTGTTTCTCATCATTTATTGGGTACGCCGTTGGTTTTTGGCCATTTGTGAAAACTTCGGTGGAGGCGTTGCAGAAATCATGGCAGTGGCATAGGAAAACGTCGGCTACTCCGCCTTTTGAAGGTGAGTTTTTGGGACTCCCGTTGTTTTCTGATTCCATGGCGGAAGCTCTCCTCTTGAGTCTTGAGTTGCACTGAGAACTGGTTGCTTTTGTTCATTGTTCGTTGCCCCTGGGTATACTGCCTCGTCGCCGTTCTTCGTGTGCTTGTCGCTGGTGTCGTTTCAGCCGGCATTTCTACTACAGACATATCAGGGGGTGCTATGTCGTTCCTGCTAGAACTTAACCGGCACCTAACATCTGTTTCGTGGAGCCTGAGGTGAGGGGTCGCATGGCGGGGTACTTCTCATTGCATATCTTCGGCGTTGGCACGACACTTAGGAAAGTTTCTCACTGTAGAGAGTCCAGATTTCGTGCAGATGACCCCTGGTTCAGTTGCTCTTCGCAGTAGAAGAACCACCGGACTCCTGTGTAGATGGTGTGTATGTGCTTTTGGATCAGAGTGGAAAGAATGTCAGACTCTCCTCTTTTGTCCTTCGCAATCAAAGCTGTCGCCGCAGAAGCAGTCGCTGGTGTTGCCGTTCCTGCGGTTGCTGAGGCGAAGGGCCCAGATAACACGCAGCAGAGAGGACAGCATGCCTCACCGTCGCCATCGTCCCAGAGCCACCTGCTGCAGTTGCTAATTGACATTGAGTTGATAGCAGAGGCCCTAGATGAGTCGTCACCCCTACAGCAAGCCTATAGGCCTTCTGGAGGCGTTGGCGCTCTACCCGAGGCACTTCACCGGGCAGTGGAGGCCGGGCTGGGCGGCCGGCGGTGCGCAGAAGCGCTACGGAACACGGCAAAGGAAGGACGCCAGTGGCTTCAGCCACCTTTCGTGGAGCTATTACAGTGAGAACTTACCCTTGTGCTGCCAAAACGTTTGCTAGGCTAGTAAAAGGGCAGCTTTCCGTTGCGCATACAATGCACCCACCGTGGAAACCTAGCATATGCGTTGAACGCTTCAGAAGACGATTAAAGACGGGATTTACTGCGTCCAACTCCCTTATTTGGGCTCTCTTACCCCCATGCAGCTCTGAGGCAGGCCGCGTCCAAGGTGTTCCGACTAGCACTAAAGGGTCTGGAGACGCTTTCAAGCTGCCACTCCTTCAGCCGCGTGAACGGCTGTCACTTCTACCTGTTGCTCCGCTTCCCGGTGAGAGTCGTGCTCAGGAAGGGATGCGTTTTTGTCTCAACTATGGAGTTTTTAAGCCAATAGAAGCGTAGCTTGTGCGGTGCTGCTGGGTGCGGATAACAGTACGTCTTGCTTGTGTAAGAAGTCGAGACTGCATTTCCCTGTGCATTTGCGCAGCGTTCGAGGCATTCTCGCGCTCTTCGTCCTACGAAAAATGCGAAGGCACAGCGGCCCACAACTCTGTCCCAAACAGTGCAAAGGCGGAAGGGGAGCAACAGCAAGCGTTAAAAGAAGGGTTAAAACAACTACAGAGGTTACGGCTGGATGATGGTATGATTTTGGCGTCTGGTTGAGCAACGGATGCAACCTCAGTCCTCTATGCATCACGAAAGCACTATGGGGCGATTTTCAATGAGACAGTGCTTCGCATCTGGGGTTCCAGTGCCACAAGTCCGTACACATTCTATGCTTTTGGCCCATAAAACGAGTCGTTGAATTCACCATATTCTGTTGTGATGCTGTCATTGCCGCAGCCGTGGACTCCGTATCCCGCGGTTTGCAGTCTTGGTTGAAGCGTGGCTCATCCGACACTGATGGGTCAGGGCGCTTCCCATCGAGGCCGGCAGGCGGTGCCTCTTCTGGCACAAGCAAGGGTGTCACAGCTGTTGCTGCAGCTGGAAGCGGGCTAGCAGAGGCCTGGGCTAAGCAGGTAGGGCACGTGAGTGCTCTAATTGGCCACCATGTCGAATCAGTGCAACGAGCTTCGCAGGCAGCGGGTTCCTCGCAGAGGAATGGGAAACAGGGCTCTGCAAACGTACCAGCAAGCCTATCTGCCGACTTGGGGCATAGTTGATTATGCATGCCCAGGCTGCCGCTTGACGGCCACCCCCATTCGCCGTGTTATCCTCTACGTAGCGCCGAGGCTGATAGTTTTTAAGTGCATTGAGTAGCACTTTGGCGAGTCGTACCTTTGTAAATGCCACGTTTTTATTCCACTTAGAGAAGACAATATTCCTCAGCTACCTGCTGAGCAGTAATCTGTAGTTGCGGGCCTTTTAACATGGAACTTGAGAGCAAAATGCATTGAGCGGGAAGTCGTTCTATGCACCGTAGGAGCCATCGGCATATCAACTAATTGGAAAGGCCGGGACTAGTTTTCCTCTGTAGTGCAGTACCTGGATTGCATTCAATGACTGTTTCCTAAATGCAGTCATTAGCACATACTGAACACCGCGCCTGTAGCATCGCCCCTGTTTTGGATCATACCTATTGCTAAACACTTGAAGTGCTTGAATGCGCACTAGTAAACCTATTTCGTCTACACACTAACTCCATCTGTCGGGTTCCCCCAGCTTGCCCTTGTAGCACAACAGCGGCCTCAAGGTCTTTACAGTTGGCGTGGGTGTGGTAGTGAATCCAGCTGCACCGTTATTGCGCTGTTCTTGCTCACTGGCTCTTGCAGCCCTGATATGTGGAGCTGCCCTTTAACCCGTTAGTCCGTTACACACCTTTTCGAATTCTGCTTTTTCTAGAGAATGTAATGATAGCGTATATTCGAGAAAGACGAAGGGCGTATCGGGTTCATATATCCGGCTCCTGATGAACCAAAAGCCTTCGTATTGCTGACTTCACTACAGAAGCCTTCAGTGCCTGTTCTGCACTGCTTTTGCTGGCAGAATCCGCGGATATGCTAGGCAACACGACATCTTGCAGCACCGCGATAAAAGCCTCGCAGATGTCGCTCATTGTCCGAAGACATCCGAAATACTCAACTGCGGATTGTTTCCAGTCTTCTCTTGCAGGCAAGGGTGAGGCTGCCGCTTTGGGACAGCAAAGCAGCTCAACGCAGATCTGCAGCAGCGGCAACATGGTGCATGACGCAAAAGCATGCCAACTCAGCATGGGCATTTCTTTCCAAGTTATCCATGGGCATCAGACCGGACAGGTTAGCCGCGCACGATACACGCCTCAGTATGTCTTGACTCTCCAGACTGGTCAATGCTCAAAATGGACAGAAACCGAGATATATACAAACACACTTCTCAGTTAAATTAGTCAATTTTTCCACAATCCGAAAAGGACACACCTCTCGTAGAAATACCCCAAGCTTTCCCGACAGTCCCATGGGGCCTTGCTTTTCTCCTGCGCTGTCAAAGTTCAAGAAGCGGACGATTCGCAGATCCGCAACATGTAGCCGGACCTGACATACAAAATTATAGCAGATGGAGACATGGCATGCCTTTGCGGAAACCAGTCACGACTTCGCCGCTGCAGTTCTAAAAATTCAGCATGCAACAGGCCAGCCTGTCCTCCGAAGGAAGGACCGTAACATTACATCCCTCGTTCTGGCTGTTTGTTTGCCCTTTTGCTTCTATTTAGAGAAAATGTCTTACCAGGAATGCAGTGAGCTTCGCTAAGTTAAGCAGTCGTCTTACGGAGAATCCGTGGGCCGCCGAAGCCTGAGCAGCCAGGCCTCTCTGTATGGTCCGGCGGTAGCGAGCCGCTCCCTTCTCGCACATTAGGAAACACTTGCATACGCCATTGTTGCGACTTTCCGCCGCTTGACAGCCGCAAATTCCACAAAGGCGAGAGAGAACTATCCCGTAAAATTGGTTATAAAATTTCTCTTGCAAACAGCATTGCATCGCAACAGCAACAGTCTGAGTAATCTGCAAAATGCACAGCGCAATCCCAGCCGATCCTGAATGATGGGTCTTGAAGTTGTTGCAACCCTGACGCTAACATGATGTTCCCCCGTTTACTTTGGAAGGACAAGGCGGCATTTTATACGGGTAATCATCTGCGGACAGCTGTAGGCTCAACTGTTCGTTGCACTCCGTGCATGTTGCACTGTTTGGTTGCAAGCACACTTACAATATTTTTCTTCATTGAAAGATGGCCAGAGCTCTGCAGCAGGTGAAGGGCATCATCTGGACTGTTGGCTGTCACGAAACACTCGAACAGGCTCCGTTGCAGTTCGGTATTAAACCTGATGGCAAGCACAGTTAACAAAGCATGGCATGACCCTGGAGGTGCAGGTACAAGTTAGCATGCTATTGGGGTAGATTGCGCCAAGGCTATTTGGATGGAAGGAAACCGCCCACAACTACCATTTGCACCAGAATCTTTATTTCTTCTAGCTCCCCACCTCAGTAGGGCTGCCTGTTGCCGTATGTTCTTTGCCGCCGCCCCACTTGCGAATGCATCTGGAGCGCTTTTAAACTCTCCTGTCTGCAACTGCTGCTGCTGCTGGCAGTGAGCAGCGGCCGCTGCTTTTGTTGATAATTCTGGTTGCTTTCCTTGCTCTAAATCTTCCCATGATCCACCTATCTGGAACTGCGTGGAGAGGAAGCTGGGACCGAAAACAGTGCTGCTGCTCAGCCAGCGCCTGCACTCGCAAAGCAAGCTATCCACGGAAATTGGTACGAGGCACAAAATTCGGCACACTCTGCCGTAACACGTACTGGCAGCTACGCCTTCTCTGCATATCGGTGCCCAGTCCAACCTCGAGCATCGTGCATTTGCAACCTCTCACCTCAGGGCAGTCTGGGATGCCTTGACGAGCATCAGCCTTCCTTTTTGCTTTCCGGATTTCACGTCTTGCAACTCTAAAAGTAAAGCTCGTAGACGGCCTGTGCACGAGGACGGCACCAATTGGCTATATTGGAATCAATCTTCGCTATGAGTGCAGTGGCAACTCGCAGCTGCCGCTTGTTCGCAGAGCAGTTCGTTGCGTCTTACCTGCATCAGCTACGTTCCCCTCCAAAACTGGCAAAGGTGTCCGGCCGCTGCCTTGGCGCTGCACGAGGCATTCAAGTTCTTTCCACGTGCTGGCGAAGAGCGTCGTGTCGTCTTGACGAAGCTTTTCGCCTCCCAGTCGAAGGAGCAGAAGCAGAAGCTCTACTCGGAAGTCTGAAAGCCCGACATTGTCTTCGCTCATGGCCTTGGAACCCATTCGGAGTCCAGAAACTCGCCAAATAAGTTCAACAAACAGATGTGGCGCGACGAAGCCAAAATCGTACAAACAGCAAACCCCCACGACTGCATGGCGAGTTGTCAACGAAGCTGAATCTGCCACTAAATCCTCTCGTTGCTCGCTACGTTGCACCAAGGCCCTAGCAAAGTGACTGGAGAAGCAGACCGCCAGTGACCCCAGGACGTCTCGACAAAGCTGAACACGCGCAGATGTCCGCATAGCTCGCAAACCTAAGCTGCCGGTTGGTTTGGACTTGCATCAAGAGAAAGCTCCTGCATGTAACACAGCTCTGACAGTAAATGCCAATACTTTACCGATAACATAGGGGTCCCCCGTGTAGCACTCACTTCAATGTCCCACATCTTCCCGAGGGCGCAGCACAGAGCTGTCTGGGTAGCAATGAGCGAATTAGTTGAAAAAGGGCTGCGTATGCACGACTGCATGAGCTGGTCACACACGAGTCCCCGCACACCGACAGTATAGGTCCTTAAGAGCTTGGCTTTCCCTTCCTGGTTCGCAAGCCGGAGCCGAAGCTGCAGCAAGACGACGCAAACCCAAACAACGAACAGCGCTTAGCTCTAAAGCCTGCCCATGCTCTCGGAGTACCCACGACCTTTACCACCGACAGGAACCGCCTCCTTGTGCAATGAATTCAAACTGAAAGACACTGCACAGTAGGCACCGAGTTTTCGTTACCCAACTAAGCTTCAGCAGTCCACTACTCACGTCAGCAGCATTTTGCTGTATGACAAGCAACAGCTGACGAAAAACAGGCTCCACATTGCCTTCTGAAACCCGATTCAACGCGCGCACGACTTCAATTTTGACTGCTTCCAGCGCCGCCTCACTTGCGGCCATGTCAAAGCCCCCCGTAGCTTCCAAGCGGCGATGCGGGGCCACGTAGACCTTGGACGGCTCCCCTTCTTTGCTCGGTCCCACGGCCGTTCTAAAATCGTGCTGAGTTTTTCCGCATTCCAGAGGCGCCTCGCTAGATACGTCAGAAAAACAACTAGTCTCTGCCCCCACAGATGCACAGTCAGATTCTGCCTCAGAATCTCCGACATTGTCGTCCTCTGCAGAGCATCAAATGAAGGTGGCAACTACGGCAGTTACGGAGTCGAGCACAAGCCTCCATGAATTATACACTTCCACCGTTTGGCCCTGTCAACACGAGTGCACCGCTTTTTACCGTGCATTTAATCCTGAAGCGTATGCTGGGCTTGGCATTTTCTGCTCTCACGAGGGCTCACCAACTGATTTTTCGCGTGCAGAGCCTTCCGCTTCCCTTGTGCCAGCAGCCTGCAGTAAAATGACGAAAAGTTGCCCTGCAGCCTTAAACCGTCGAGTGGAGCCACGTCCTGCGAAAAGATATTTCGTGAGGACAAGAAGCCAGAAAAAGTGAAGCTCACCAGGATACTGTCCAGTACATCCTGCAGCTCTACGTCAAAGCCGTCTGCAGCCAGCTCCTCCCTGAGTTTTCTTCTTTTCTTCTCTCTGGCCTCCTTCGTTTCACTTGAACAGCTTCGGCCAATGCCAAGCCGCTTTTCAAGCACTTTTAGCTCCTCATCAAGGGGGTCGTGTCTCTGCTTTGGTTTCTGGTCCTCTTTCAGCACTGCAGCTGTAATTCCAAGACCTCCGCTTTCCTTCGACACTGCATATCTTGCACGACTCTCACCAGTCCTTCCCACTTCCTTTGCCTTACCGAATAAGGCCTTCATCGTGGGGCTGCCACCTGCAGTGTGAGACAACCCAGTGACACGGAGACGAAGCCGCATCAAAAATTTGCGACGTAAATCGGTCCGAGAAGCTAGCAACAGTGAACCGGCGTTCAAGTTGATAAAAAAACCATTGCCCTTTCCGATCTAATGTCTACAGCGCACAGTGGTTCTGGATCCACACAATTTACACTATTATTTCCGGGAGGCTCATTAAATTACCAAGCGTCCTTCTACCATCCTGCTACAGTTTCAAGGAGGAGCTTGGGCACAGGAGCAACTGTATCTCCGCTCACATGCCACCTGAATGGGCATGTGCTGAGTGCTGATACGCTCTTATCTAAAACACTTAAGTCACCTAACACACACATGACCTTCCAGTGTTGGGCTTACAGTCTTTGTCCACTGGATGTATAGCCTTAGCCGGTTTAGCGCAGCCCTCCTGCAAAGTGACGCCGCAGCACCAGCGGGCCTTCACCCTACAGACACCTGTCGAATCTCAACAGGCCCTCCAAATGTGATTGTATAGGAGTGTTTGTGAATGGGACTCGCAACATTGAAAAATACAGCTAAATTCCCCGCAGTGAAGGGCTGGTTAAGTTGCAGATACACTGGGACGCACCAAGATGTCTTGTAGCTCTAAGTCAAAGCCATCCGCCTCCAGCTCGCTCCTTAGATTGGCCCTTGCTCGAGATGATTCTGTAGAGTCCACTTTGCCACCCTTAATGCCTAATCTTCTCTCAAGTATCCACAGTTCACGCTGCAGTGCATCGTGACCCTGTCTTCCCCGTTTCTGTGCCTCCCGCAGAGCTGCGGCTGCAGCATCTATACTTTCGCCATCCTGTGGAGGCCCGGCAAGCAAATGTGTACTATTTAAGCTGCTTAGCCCTTCATCAACGTTTGTGAGCCCAGCCTCCCCTGACCCCGTAGTTTTCTGCTTCGGATGAGGTTTATCTTTTCCACGCCCATTGCTGCAATGTTCACTGGTCGTACAGCCAACTTCCTGTTGCATCCGTTGTCGCTTCCTCAACTTTTGGTGCACCTTCTTCTGTTGCCGCTGCTGTACACGAAGCTGCTTTCTACGCTCTTTTCGTGACAACTGGTGGCGGTGCGTCGGTTGGCCGTACGTCTGCGACGCCTGTTCCGACCCTGCAGCACGTAAGCCTCACAATCACCAACAAGCCCTGTTTTGGACAACCCCCGAGAGAGCAGCTTGAGAGCACACTGTTTTGGAGAGTAGCATTCAGTGGAAAACACGCAGGAGAATGTCAACATCAGACTTGCCGGCTGAGGATCCAGCGGTTCCAGCGGAGTCGTAACCGGCATCACTGTCCTGCAGATCTTCAAGTTCTTTCCGCAGGGATGAAGGGATTCGTGTAGTGTTACGACTTCTTCGAAGCGGCTCCGCTCGGCCTCCCCGCATACGATTTCTTTGAAACCCCATTGCGACAAAGCTGTACCTTGGGTTGCCGGCGCTAGGAAAGGGTACACTTCTCGCTCGAGGGGTTACCAATTGTAACTTTAATGAAGAAATACAAATAGTGGTGTAGGTGAGGCTGAAACAACAGTAGGTTTGTTTGGAAAGAGCTAAGCAGTACCAATATCGACCTTCATTGTATGCACCCAGTATATGGAAGCTCCCTATCCATTGATTGATTGAAAGAACTACATATTACAAAACTTTCGAAACTAAATATTGAAATGGAGATTAAGGGGGAATAATTAACGCATATTACTTAACACCAAGTGTTTGCATTCGTAGGCCCCCTGCATGCAGCATGACGGGGTATCCATTCCGAGTCGGCTCATATATATGAGGTCGCATCTTATGCTATACGTGTTGCGCTTCTGCAGGTTTGCAGTTGCATGCATCAATATGCGCTTATATTCAAAGAGACACAGTATTTAGTAGTAACGGCGTGAATGCGGATGAAGCCAAAACTGGACGTGGACTCCATTATCGGTGTCCAACCAGTCATTAACCAGCGGTGAGAGTTTTGGATATAGGTACAATGCGCGTTTCTTATGCAATTTTTTGCGGGTTTCCGTCACATCCCTCTACACATATTAACAGAACATCTACCAGCGCGACAAGCACGGTAAAGCTGCCAGGTTTCCAGCGTTGCTTATAGTAAAAATTCACTACATTAAGTGGACAATGGAAGCCATCGCATTAATGCGGAAACAAACAGCGAAGGGTCCTACCTAGCGCCTGGAGGGCTTCCTTGGTTGCTCGCCCTCCTGCGCATTTCGCAAGGAGTGTGAGTCCACTAAAACCAAGCCGGCCTAGTCTGGAAGTGCCAGCTGGGCGTCCATCTTGCACGGTGTTCCTATGTTTTCAGCATGCATTCATCTCCTTTACAAGCTGTGTGTGAAAGCCTGATGTCGTTGGCGTACGGGGCTGTCTTCAAACAGACAGGCTGAACGCCGGTGCAGAGAAGGGCGCGTCGGTATAGAGCACTCACGCCGGCGAGCAACGGATCAAAGAGTCCATTGTTGTTTTATAATCCAATCTGCACAAGAGATGACCTCGAAAAACTTTCATGAGGTCTCCTAGGTATAGAGTTACAAATACTGCACGAGGGTGCGGTTAGTGTTGGCATGCGTGAAACTGGTGTGTCTTCGCGCGTGGTCAATGTTGTGCTCAATGTCAAGGGGCTTCATATATTGACCCCAGAAGGTGCTAACAAACTTCGGACCCCAGTCGGTAATGATTCGTCTCGGAAAGCCACAGAACTTCCAGATATTAATAAATAATCCATTCACACCCTCCGCTGTAAGTAAGGCCCACCATGGTAATAAAATGAAACACGCGTACTTACTGAGCCTATCCACGACGAGATAGATACTACAGCACCCTCTAATTCGTGGTAGGCTACTATGGAACCCACTGAGATACCCATCCAAGTTCGTCCAGGCAGCTTTCCCCCTGCTTTGCGATCTTTCCTCTTCTTCTTCAAAAGCAGGGAGCACCTCAGCGATGATATGCCTGGTTGCGATGCGCGTCCTGCATAGCTGTCAGAGTCGTGAGTGGTTTTTTCTAGAAACACATTCGGCAAGCCTGTAGTCGCTGGATATACTAAATATCTGTGCGCCTTGCTCCTGCTCGCCAAGCTGAACGACTAAGGACGAATATGCTGACGACTTGAATGCCGCCAGCCGTCCCTTTGCTGCGCTTAGTGGCGTCCCCGTTCTCCAACTCCCTTTCCTTCTTTGCCGCAGCCTCATATATGCGGAAGCAGATATATTATCTATATAAATATAGATAACAACAACATAATTGTACTTCTAACGGCCTGTAACCGACGCCTGCACTAATGTGACGCTTTGGGCATCTGCACATTGTGTGGCGCCCTATGGCAGTTACTTGACATCTGCACAGTTTCAGCAGTATGATTGCCGACTGTAGCACTCTAAGTTTTTCAATTTTGAACAAACTTGCTGAAGCTGTGACTGTTGCTGAGATGCTTGCCAGAAAGGATATCCAAGCGTCGAGGCTGATATAAGACCCGCAAGATGGCATCGGAGGATGAGTCTCCACCCTTATCTCAGCCCTTCCATCCCTTAAATCCCTAGCCACGGCCCAGCCGCCTGCTGGCTGCAGCTCTGCAGTGGCCAGCTCGTCTAGGAATCAATTATATAGACGTGCTGCATCCACCATTGATCGCCCGTTTACGAATGACTTATACGTTTCTATATAGCACTCTATCAACGGCTTCCCTAGAATGTTTTTTCAGCTTTGTCAGTGCCTGTTCCCTTGCAGATCAGTGAATGAACATGTATCGCAGCTCATTTTGGGGGCTTTCGCAGTCTGGGTGTTTGGTGGAACTGTGGAACCCTTCGCTGAAATGTAGCTAGTTATTAGGGTTTTTTCAATAGACGGGGTCGTAAAAACACTTTTAAATATTCCTGTGTTCGGACACAGAGATGTAAGTCGATGGAACAAACGAGCTCCCTCGCTGCATCCGCATCGCCACGCGAGACATACTTGGTTGGCCATTGCGGATATACTTGCCACGAACTGCTTTTGGTGGAAAAGCATTTTCCGGCGGATGGGAGGAGGGAAATGAGCTTGCTTCAGTTCGAAGAGGCTCCCGCAATAGTCGCGTCCTCACGAGAGGTTACCTGATGGCTAAAGACCACTGTGCAAGAGGAGCAACAGCTGGAATTTCGGCGAAGATTTGTGGGAGGGACTTGGAAGCAGCCCTTTTTCCTGTGTAGCTATTTTCGGAGCACCTTTGTTAATAATCACTGCTCTGCATCGGGTTGTCCTGCTGTTATGGTGAGGTTAGTTGCTCTTTCCTGCTCCAATGAACTATATGGTGCTATGAAGTGTGACAGGGATACTCGATATTATCAAACGAGCATCGCGAGCTGCAGTTGAATCAAAATCCTTTCCATGAGATTTCGTAAAACGTTCCCAAAAAGCAGATGACCTCCCTTCCCGCTTCCAAGTCCCTTGGCCACACCGGCCTGTTTGGCTGGGGCCTGTCCGAGATGAAGCGGACTGGAGTGAATTACAATGCGTCTGTCTAGCCGCAACTAGCGCTTCCACGCAGCCCCGTATGCAAAAACAACCAAGCCCCTTTGTTGCATGCAATCCAGCACTGCAGTAGCTTTATAAACACGTGCTTGGGAATCCGTAGTCAGTCCGTATGCAAGTTGAGTCCCCAAAGCAAGGGAGCTCACACCTTGAAGCAACCCCCGCTGCGAGCCAACAACATATGCAGGCTTCCCGTTGCTGCATGCACTAGCACCGTACAATGTTGTTACTTGGCTCGCAATAGACAGTCTGGAAGGAAGTACAAATGCACGTACCCACTTCAGAACATGCTGTAACGGCCATGGCACCTCAACGCTGTATGGCTGATATAGAGAACTTGCTGCCGCGCATGAAGCTGTCCCCCAAGCAGGCATACTACGTGAACCAATTTGTCTTACCATGTACAAGGATATTTGGTGCTATGATTCAGGGACTACGACTTCACTGTACTGTGTGGTGCCGCGTTTGTACCACCAACTCACCCCCGGTTCGAGGTAGGACGGTGCGTGTGCTTGCATGGGAGGTAATCTCCCATGCGTCAGTATCTTTCAGCTAAATTTTGAAATTGAGGGGGATCAGCTGGAATAATCTGGTGTTTTAGTTCCCGGCACGGATACAATATCTTTGCTGCCCCGTGGTTCCTTGCGGCCAAGTGGGGTAGCTGGTGGGGTCGATGGTTGCCCGGACAGAAACAACCACCGGTGTTCTTTCGGAAAAGCTCTAGAAATCACCTCCATTTATTTCAAAAAAATACATTTTGAGGGATGAACATGGTTACTGTCTGTTCGGCCTTTCCATATCTGCCGTATGGGCGAACAACTCACTGAGGAAACACCTTTGCGGGCTGCCGTGGTTGCCCAAACTCTGCCTTTGTTACACCGGGAAAGAAGTTACCATTATCTTTTCTCTTCCTAGTCTAGATGAGGGAGGCATGCAAGGGACAAGGGACAAGCACTGATCGTTTCAAAACGCGGTTGACCTGCGAAGCGAGGCACCAGAAGAAGACCACATCTGGGGCTGGGTACAGAAGCAATGCATTACACCTAGGATACTCCATTGTACCCGATAATATCTTACTCCCCCGTGGATGGGCATAGAGCATTAGACTACTGCAGGTCTTCCTCGTAGTTTGCCCCCCGGACAAGCAAATGAAGCCCGATTCAATCCTTGCATTTCCGCCTGCTCGCTCTAGGGGAGTCGTTTAGAGATTCAACTTGAGCGGAAGCTCTCCGAGAATTTGCAAGCTGCAGTAACAGCTATCTGTTCAGCAACAGCGAGGCGCTCTTGGACGATGCGGCGGGTCCCCAACCCCAAGCTTCCGTAGGTGCATCTACCCATTTCTCCCCATAAAACAAGAAAGCTAAGTGATTCACGAAGAACTCGTTTTACATTGTTGCGGTGCGGCCTGCCTGCAGGGAAGGGGATGCGGCTCACGGCCGGGGGACTGAGTCCACTGGAACGTCACTATGCCTCGTTAGAGCTCCATTGATGCCTCTTCTGACCGTTGAGGCTGGGTCTTCCATCTTGTTCAAACCTTTCAAAAGCCCCTTAAAGGGTCATCTTCCTGGCAAGCCTCAAAGTGTAGTGCCTTTTTACTCTCTGCCCGTGTGATAATGCTTCGGAAGGCCAGCGGTTGAGGGACCATGAGCACCGTGTGAATGAACACCCGCTCTCAAGAAAGGCATATTAAAGGCCTACTTAATCAAGTACACAATGATTGGCGTTTGCACTTTAGGGTAGAATACGTGTGTGGGCCTGCAGGATGCAGCGAAGAGTCCCTTCGAAAGACGCTGGGGATCCGCATGAAGCGGTCAGCATGCTACCTCACCAATACCAAGCAATTCAAAAGTCCACCGCCTCTTTCCCCGGCCGCCGCCCCTGATGTTTCGGCTGGCGAGCCCCTCATTCTTTATGAACCTCAGAAAGCAGGCGAGCATAAAGTAGAAGTGGACCCCATGCTGACGAGGTAGGCGGGTTGATATTAGATTTCGTCTAGCTCAGAAACTCTCTTCCCACGCCGCAGTAACCAGTTTTATTCGGGCTGAATATTGTGCTCGCTCTTTTACGTGCTGGTATGAATCTAAGCGAAGCAGGCAGTGTTGATTACACCCGCGTGGGGCACCATATAGTGCAACTGTTCGGTATTGTTTGCCTCATGCGGGAATTAGGTGGCTCCGCGAACATCAGAGGGAGGGTGTACGCTTTGTATTTGACTGCTTAATGGGCCTCAAGGATTTCGACGGCTGCGGCTGCATCCTTGCAGACGATATGGGGTTAGGGAAGACTTTGCAGAGCATTACAGTCCTCTGGACTCTTCTGGAGCAGGGAATTGACGCAGTACCAGGCAAGCCGACAGATGCATGGCGTATGTACATCAATTCATGCTAATTAGGTGCAAGGATTCAACGTAATGTGTTCATGGACAGAATAGTGCGACAAGCTAAGTTGTAGGGGATGTCATGGCCCCATTGACGTCTTGAAGTGAGGAGTGAAGGGCATCTACATCTGATGCGTTATTGCCTCAGCGGCAAGGAGAGCTTTGGTAGTATGTCCTGCATCTCTGGTTAACAACTGGGCCGCGGAGCTGCAAAAGTGGCTGCAGGGGCGGTGCCCTTGCACTGCTGTAGCTGACGCTTGCAAAGACAAAGTTGTTTCGAAATTCGAAGGCTTCAAATATGATCGCCAGGTAGGGAGCTCCGCTATCGCATGCATATCGTTTCACTCACTATGAAAATGGCTTATAACAGTGAAACAGGTGTAAATCTCGTTGGAATTTGGATTTCACGCCCCCAGTAGCGTCCAACGCAAGTGCCGGGTTGTGGAGTGCGAATTCCTCACGAAACAGTTAAAATGTATGCAAGCATCCGCTTGCTGCATTATATAGTTTCCCTACGCCTTTCTAGGCTGTTTTGCGCACGCGGTTATGCCTACTATCAGCTGCATATATAATTGCTCTGGTAGATGGCAGGAGCCGAAACTTCCTGTTACGTGCTTGCTCGCAGTCTCGCGTGCTCATTTCAAGCTACGAAACATTTAGAGCTCACGCACATCGTGTCACTTCCGTTCCTATTGACCTTATTATCTGTGATGAAGCACATCGGCTGAAAAACGACAAAACGAAGACGTCCGTCGCCATTAGCCAACTCCCTGCCAAACGCCGGCTCCTCCTCAGTGGCACTCCTATACAAAACGACTTGGACGAATTTTACTCCCTAGTGTCTCTCTGCAACCCCAATGTTCTTGGTAAGGATTCTGTAATTGCCCTGGATGTTTCTTAGAGAGATGCTTGTGGTTTGTCGGGGAGTAGTCGGGACAGCTGCCGAAGCCGCCATGAGCCACGTACAGTAGGCTGTGAAACCGGATGACTATACGGTGTTTTACCTGAATAGTACCACTGGCATCAGCATTGCAACACCATACATGGAAAACAACGTACTGTTGCGATGGGGGTGCGATTACTTAGGAGATGCGCATACATTTCGTAGACGGTACGCATCCCCTATTCTGGTTGGACGAGAGCCTGGAGCGACGGGTTCTGAACAGGAACTGGCAGCTGAAAGGTTGACAGAACTTTCCTCTATTACGAATCTCTTTATTCTTCGACGCACAAACGCCCTTCTCGCAAAAGTATTGCCACCGAAGGTCGTCATCGTAAGTTGACCTCCCTGCAACTATCTGGTTGCGCACGAACGTGATTGCGTAGCCTCATGAGAAGGCGGGTAGGCTTCCACGGTAACAGGTGCATGAGCGCTGACGTGTGTGCGGATTTACTGAAACAGAATCTATTCTGCAACCTCACGCCACTGCAAGTTGCCTTCTATCAGGAATTTCTAAGGTCCAAATGGTAGGCCAGTCTTGATATCCGCAGCGCTGCAATTAGCAACCTTTTTGTACAGGGAGTCGTGAAGCGCGCCGGCTCCACACAGTTTGAACTGTGCTCCCTTTTAACCCAACGGTGATGTAGGATAGTCAACCCCGCTGGGGTGTTGTTTATGGCGTGACACGCAGCTGCAGAAAGCTGCTAGACGCAGATGGAGTCGGTGGGTCTTCTGCTGTAACTGGGAAGGTCCTGTCATCAATACAGGGACTTATGAAGCTTTGTAACCATCCCACGCTTGTTAAAAACCAGTCACACCTTCTGACCGTAAGTGAATTGAACAGATGGAGTTTTGCATTGTGGAAGTACGTATAGATTTCCCCTAAATAGCCTACAATGGTGCTGCATGCTTGGGCATTGATCTGATCAAGGCCGCCTAATCTGTCTACACTCATTATTGGTGCCTGGAATAGATTCATCCTAACTCTGACTCCTCAGGCTTCCTAGAGACTCTTAGAGAAGCTTGGGGAATTCATAAACTTGTGACCACACTGAGGGTTGCAGTTGTGTTGCTGCTCCAATGTCATGCTCTTTTGAAGGGATTCGAGAAGTGCGCAAAACTCTTTGAAGAGCTAGACATTGAGGGCACAAAGGCACGCGTCCGATCAATCCGGCCTGATATGTCAGGGAAGATGCTACTCCTTGCAAGGTGAGGAACGACCACCCGCGTTGCACGGCCATGGATGTGAGTGGATACGAGGCACGTTTACAGAGGCCCTTCCAAGCACTTTCAGGCAGCGATCAGACGTTAAGCCGAGCAAACCCCATCACCTCTGCATTTCTTGTGTCTATATGTGTGTTCCTTTACCATGGTTACAGAACGGTGCAAATGTTCATGACCAGTTGTTGTGTCATGCTTGTTAGTGAGCGCAATTTTACAGCTTGCCGTATTTGTTTCCACCAGGCTACTGCATGCCATCCGTGTTAACACAAGCGACAAGGTTGTCCTCATTAGTAACTACACGCAAACACTTGACTTATTTGAGCGGCTGTGCAAGGACGCTGGTTACCCTTGTGTTCGACTGGACGGCTCGACATCCATCAAGAAGCGCCATGATCTTATCACCGTACGGCATCTCGGTAGTGCTGCCTGCTGTACTGCCTCCGCTCTGTGCTCGGTGTGCTTTTTCGGGAGTATGTTGTCCAATTGTATGCGTATTGTACGTACGCAGAAGTTTAACGAACCTTGTGGGTCGGCAGCTAACAGCTTCGCGTTCCTACTAAGCAGCAAGGCTGGAGGGTGCGGCGTGAACCTGGTAGGCGCAAACCGCCTCGTCCTCTTCGATCCAGATTGGAATCCGGCAAATGACAAGCAGGTGTGGATGCGCTAACCGGGTAGTGCTTTGCCGCCGCAAGACTACAGTCCAGGCTGCCCCCTGCTCGTTTGTTAGACCCAGGCAGCTAGTACGATGTGGCCGAAGGCGATCGGCGGCACTTGGGATCCTATGCATCATTTTTTTGCAAGGCTTTAGCACGTGTTTGGAGAGATGGCCAGAAAAAGACGTGTTATATTTATCGATTTTTCAGCACGGGGACCATTGAGGAGAAAATATACCAGGTCAGCTGGCACAGCATTCTGGGAAACGGAAGGTCGCTAAACTTTCGCAGCTTGCCATTCACCTCGCAGGTGATATGCCATTTGTGTTGCGGACACCTGCTGCAGAGGCAAATATGCAAGGACGGCCTGAGTGCCATGCTAGTCAGCGAAGGCGAAAACCAAATAAAGGACTCGTAAGCAATCGATCGGCCGGGGCGATCCTGACCCGCCGCGGTTCCTGCAGCCTAATTCCGCAGCAATCCTATCAATGCTGTCACTTCGTCGGCGTGCAGGCTTTCGACAGATATAGTTAGAGACTTATTTCAGCTCCGCGAAACGCGATCTGACACACACGACATGCTCCAGTGTCAGCGATGCAAACGTGAGGCTGCACTAAGCGCGTTTATGGCGCACCCGCTGCTAAGCTCTGCTAAAAGCACCCCTTAAAGTACCCAGCTGATGCAGTGACCTGTCGTTTGGAGGCGTTGTAGAGAATCCGCAAGCGTGATGCAGCCTATCGCGACGTTGACATGTTGTTGTGGCTCCGCAAAGCAATGAGAGCTGTGTGAATGAACATGCGCAGCAACTGAAGACTGCGAGCCTCTGGGAATGGTCCCACAGCTTTCAGATGGCTTTGAAGAAGATGGTAGGAGGAAGCTTTAGAACGTATTTTCCACCATCGTGCTTTTCTGTAGACTGTCGAAAAGGGCTTAGTTATTTGAGCACCATTACTAAGCATCCCGGTTCGTTGCAAATGCTGGGCAGTTTGAGCTTAGCACTGCACAGCTTCATGAGGAGTATTTGATATACTTCCATTCCGTGGAAGCGGGAAGAAATTTGCAGGTGGACTAACGTCTGCCGAATTTGCAGTACGTATGGGAGTGCGCCTGTGCGATTTGTATGCAGATCTGCTTACCTGGGCGCATCACTCGGATTTGAAGACAGTCCCTGACGCGATGTTGCTCAAGGCGATTGAAGCAGATCAGGAGAACGCTCCTTTGCTCGAGCCAGACATTTTAGCAGATGATAGAAGTTCTGATAATCTGAAAGAGACACCTGGCTACTTTCAGCCGGTGTCGTTCGCAATGTCTTGCCGAGTGGAATTTAATAAAGGGGATGAGAAACTATTGGAGGCCAACAAGGTGTGGTTGTGGCACTGCGGCTTTACTGCCGAACAGCTAGTTGAGCTCGTTTACGTCTGGTCATTAGTGCTTGTATGTGCACGTAGCTGCAGAGGGAGGTTCTTTAGGCATTCTGCCGGCACAGTCGCCGCTCTATGCAGGATGCAAAGGTTCTCGGCGCGACAGACCTCACAGCACGCTAGATTCTGTTATCATAAAATGCAGGCTTTCGTATTGGATTGTTTCGATTTTCCGCAGGCAAACGCGACCGAGGCATCTGCGCTGAAGAAGAAGAAGGACGGGTCTGCGCCCTGCGCGACCGAGGCTAAGCCAGTCCCAAAAAAATCTGCTCTCCACGGCACCACAGATGCAGCGGCGCCTTCTTGTTTAGCGAATGCCCTAGATGCAAGGCCTGACAGCCGGAGCATTTCTGGAGCTTCATCGGATCGCCGGCAGGATGTTGATGGCGAAACATCTACAGCCCTACGGCCTGCAACAACCCCTCTCAGGCAGCGCATTAGTGATGATGACAATGCAGAGCTCTCCAGCGCCAGCCAAGGCACTACGACAAGTGAAGATGGCACTCATACTGAGTATTCAGATGCAGTGACGGAAGATTCCAACGACAGCGGCTCCGAATAGTAAGGTTTCTGCGCTCTTTCTAAGCACCAGCGTTCTCCCTCCTGTTAAGACAGCGAAGCAACAGCACCCAGTGGTTCATAGCAGGGATGCCGTTGTCGAATCCCCTTCGGTAATATGCGGATGGTTTTGAACGCAATTACTTCAACAGTCTCTGCAACTCCGTACTAGGCAGCCCGTTTCCAGCATATGTGCTCTCACAGAGTAGGCCAAGAAAACCTATAAAGGGCTAATAACAAAATAGAAATACTACAGACCATGGCGCTGTGCTGCTGACACTAACCTTAACACTTGTCAGCTGTGTTGCTAAGTAAGTGAGCTGCCTTGCCTCTGCGCGCTTAGCACTTAATGTGCCTAGAGAGGCAAGGTATGTGACATGGCTTCGTGATTAATAGATTTAGACGTTGCGCAGCATACCATTCCGCTCTGCAAGAGCTGTGCACAAGCCAGAAACTAGATTGGCAGCTTACCATGAGAGTCAAGAATCCTGCCCCAGACAGGGGGATGGTGCACCTGACACAGCATAGGTACTTCTAGTGGCGTATTTAGTAGACACGGTGATGCGGCAGCAATGCGACGGAAGCAACCTGGGAGGCATGGTCAGCTGCCTACTTCCGTTCTTGTTTACTTGGAAGTTGACTTCCTAAGAGAACTGCCTAGCTTGTGAAGATCTGCTTAGCTCATCTTTCCTCATAAATGACCGTACTTCTGTTTCATACGGACAAGCTGCAACCCAATAGCCAAGTGAAAAATTATAGGGGATTACTGCACCATGTTGGGCACCACGAACACTAATGCTAAGAGTGCTCGCCAGAGTCTATACTATCTGGTAATGCAGAAGGATCAGCTCGTCGACTACAAGATCTATAGAGTGAGGTGCTGGCTCTTTAGTGACTTGCATGATGTGGCAAGACGGCCAACATTTCCATTTGCTTGCAGCATCACCAACAAATCTACTTTAGGTAGTGTACCACAGTATGTGCCTCCTATGCAGTGACTGATGTACACACAACCCAACTGAAAAGGACTGGGGAGGTTCGGTCTTAGTACACGCGAAAACTGCGCGAAAACTGCACATACCGAAAACAATGATAGGCGTGCAGGTAATATCGGAATGCGGGAAAATGCCCTGAACTGCTTACAGAAAAAGCCCAAAGTTGGATGTTTCCCACACAGAAGGCGGGAGTCTGGAATGATTATGAAGTTGGAAATAGTACTGAGAGGTGAATACATTTTGGTCAGGTCTGTCAAATAAGCATTCACTCATTTTGGTGAAGATGCCCTTCATGTCTAGCTGCGGGAGCTAAGGGGCGAGACCTCTTGAGATAATCTTCACGGCAGTGCAGAGACTTGCCAATGGCTCCTCTTAAAACATCCTTTCCACAAGGCAACTCTTCCATCGTGTCCAGTACCTTTTTATTCAATTAACACCGCAGAAGCCGAGAACGCTCATATATTAACGGCGAGAACTGTCAACAGAAACAACTGCAGTACAGCTCGCGAGCCATGAGTTCACAACTGGCTGAATAACCAAACACTATCAGTTCTGCCGCTACAGCACTGTTAGGACGGCCTGCGGACCGCCACTAAGTCCTCCAAGCCAAGCGAGAACGCCTGTTTGGCTAGCAATACGTAGGAGACGCCAAGGTAGGGAGACTAGGAAACTGTACAGCTCGGCACAACATGATGACGATGGACGAGTGCTGCACAGTACTCAACAACTTCAGAAGCAGCGTCCTTCTGCTTGTTGAATTGTACTGAATTCCCACAGATAAAATAAAGACAAAGCAGCCCAAAAACATCAAGGGGAGACACTTCCGGCAGCGGATCATTAAGAAACCGAATAAAAACTAGACAGCCTCAAGGCGTTGTCGGTAAATGGCAAGAAGATGCATAAACAATTCGGCAGGCTCTTGCCATTTACCGGCAACTCCCTGAGGTTGCCTAGCTTTTTCACTAGCAGACGGCTGAATACGCCGTGACATAGCAGTGGAAAACCTCGGTAGGTTCGCGCGCTTTGGTCACTTTTTGAAGGCAATAGTATACTGTTCTTAGTAGAATGTTCGCCGGATGGTATATCATCGTCGCCGTCGTGTTGGTAAATTGTTCAGGTGGAAATATTGGCAGCACCGCACTTGCGCTAACCCCGAAAAAATAGAACGGTCTCCTTAACCTCCCATCGAACATTGATGCACTCGTACTAGAATGCAAAAAGGGGTGTCCGTGTCACGTTCGACGCAGAAAAAGCGAAACCAAGTATGAACCTTTGAAGGACTAGGGGACGCCTCCCTACCTGGATGCGGTTCAGCGTTCTGCATTCCTCTATCGACGAAGCTAGGGGGTTAATCGCGCGTTCCAGCTCAGCGAACGACTGCCGCCGTGGGCCGGCCATGCCTGTGTCGCATCTATACGGTTTTATCATGTCGTGGCTGCAATGCAGACGGTTTCATGGGTAGATTCCGAATCGCATTCCTCCGGATAGAACGGTCATTACCAACACAAATAAATGAAGACACTCTGGCTAGCCTTCTTACCATGAAACCACCTGTTACTGCTGCTGCCGCACCGCCCTCCTCATGTACGGCGAGCCTTATAATGAAAGAAAAAGCCGATGGCAAGGAAACCAAATCTAACACAACCCCCCTATAATGCCGTAGACGGCAAAACACAAAGCATGTCTTCACTCTATGGTGGTGATTTGAATAGCATGTCACAACTGCAACTTGAGTGTACGCTTTGCACACAGGTTCAAACGTTTATCGTTACCAAGACAATGCAGTGCACTGGCGACAAGCTTAATCCTTGACATGCGGCACCAAATTTTGCTGAACTGCTGGTGAGTGCAAGAGGCATATAGCAATTGCGAAAACAGCAATGAGCATTGCTGCTAACAAGGCCCCTGTAATGAAAAAGACTAATGGTCCAAATAGAAGCACGAGGAAAAACGTGAAGATCACACTTAATATGTTGGCGAAGATCTTGCGCAGGCTAACCTTATTCGCTCTTCCATTCCCGGCAGCTTGACTTTGGCGATCATCGCCGGTGCTTGCAACACCATGAGTGCGGTCTGGCGTTTTTCTCAGCAGAGACATCAAGAGGCCTAAGGTCCAGACAGTCACGAAAGTACGACTCAGACCATTAAAAGCGCCTTCCGCAAGTGCACGGTGGCCTATGAGTAGCCAAGCTACTATCAGGCTCAAAATCATCAGCTTCTCCACCCAAAATGCCTTGCCAGGAGGCTGAATATGCTTCTCTGGCAAATGGCCCACGAGGTATGCTTCCGTGATCACCATGTCTCGGGCACCATCTTCAGAGGGTCTTGTTTGGCGTGCCGGGTGTTCCTTCAGGGCTTGCCTTCGTACTTTCCTATTGCCAACGGGGAAAGGGACGCGATCTTTGGAATAGAGTGAAGCAGCCCCCTTACGTATATGTAGAGGCTCATCTGCAAGTCCTATCATGGAATTGGTCTGTCCAACGCTGCCCAAGGTGTAATCGTCGGTATCCTGGCTCAAATCTCTTAAAGAAACAGCATCCGTGGAGGTCAGTTCCGCATACGCCGCATTGCCCTCAACGAAACAAGTAGCCAATGTAGCAAGGTACAGCCATGCAAGGTAATATCGTCCCTCACAGATCCTGGAGCACATCTTCGTCGAAGAAAGCTTTACGACGAAGGAAAAGACTGCCGGTCTGAGGTAGTTTACACGAGCGACCCCCAGGCACGAAGAAGGCCCTTCTCCGCTGCCTGGGCTTAAAAACGAACGCATTCGTTGAAAATCCGGAGACGGGAAGGCTTTGCCCCGCTAAATTATGCTCTGACATCAGGATGGCGGGCTCAGCCGCACCGCGTTGGCTGACCAACCGGCGGCCGACGGAGATGATCGATCACTCCTCTAGGTTCCTCTTGCTGCTTGTGTCATGCTTTCTGTGTCAGAAGATTGTGAACGGCTAGACTTCGTTATTTTAATGAACAACTGTGTTGCTTTGAGGCTACCAACACGCACATGTACCGCTTAGACTGCAGGATCCAATATGGGGGCTCTAGCTCTAACTTAGACTAGCACTGTTACATGCACGTTTTCTGTTGTACCGTTGATTACTACTGAATACATAATATTTTGAACTAATGCCTGTTAGAGGGGCTAATGTCATGCTTAGTTGCTTGCAAGCGGAGCAATTCAGCTGTATACAGCATATTTCGTATCAAGGGTCTGCAGTTGTCCATTAGTTGTTTGAAAGCGCAGCCTTTCTAGGTAGCGTGCGCCTCCGCAATTAACTGATACTTCTGGGACTTATGCCAACCAGATGGCAAATCGTTCTGAGTCCAGCGGCCTTCTCTTTAAGCTTGTAAAGTGCCTGCAGTGAGCTAGCGTGGGTGCAGCAAGTTAGACCGCCAGAGGTCTAGTTAACGGGGACGGAACACCAATGCTGTTTGCCAGGAATGAAACAAGCAACATTAGATGGGCAAAGAAGTAAATAGGCTAAGCGAGCTGCAGTTACCCTGCGGTCGCGCTGGCTGTGAGACTCGCACTGCGCCTAAACGACTGCACCGCAGCGGGCGTTAGGATTATTTATTCTCCCTCCCTTTAAAAGGAATGGAACTTGTGTTAGACTTAGATATTTGCTATTTTGTGGGTTTTTTTAAGGATCAGACGCTGCTTGTAGAGTATCGGTGCGGAAATGCGCCTAACTAGGTAGGCCTAGAATGGCAACGGGGAGGGCTGCCTACCACAATTAGGCGGTGTTCCAGCATCTTTTTGCCCAACCTTTGGGGTAACCAATTGATCAAATTTGCCTTCCACACTTCAAAATTCAGATTTGGAGGGTGAACCTACTTAACCACCGGTAACAATTGCAACAGAATAGACGCCAGAATGTCCGCAGGTCCATTATTTGGGAGGAACTCGGCCCGCCTCCGCGCCGGCACGCGGAAGCCCAGTAAACAGGACCAACAAAAATGGCGTTGGGACCCACAACCAGCGGTCCCACCTCCCCCCACCGGCGTTGACTGCAATGCACCTGGTAAGCGCGGCAAATGGAGCACCTCGTTGGCGTAAGGGACATACTGAGCAAGGAACCATGCAAGCTTCCCGACGAGAATCTCCTGTTTCCTTGCCTCAAGCAGACTATTACTGAGGCTGAGAAGGTCTACGATACATTTGTATTTAGTAAGCTTCAGGATAGTTCCGCGTTCTTTGCTGAAAGAAGCTACTGCTGCCTCCGCACCTCCCAGCTCAGCTACCCGAAGGGCTACGGCTGGGAAGAAGGGCGAGTCTAGCATGTTCGCAACAGCTCGCTACAGTGTCGGGACACCCTTAGTTTGGGTCCAAGCCCATATATTCTATAGCCTAGGAACGTATTGAGCATTTACTCAGTAAGTGACAATCAACACATCCCCACACCTCACCACCCTCCTTACGAGCACCTACAGCACGGCAAACTGCTACGCTAGCATTGTTGCCGTGACTGCAGAGAAAGTTAACTACACACTGTGCACCAAAAGGGTAGCCCCGCATCCCCGTGTGACGCAGTTTTCCCTGTTCACCAACTATGCGTTCCCTTTGTTTTTGCTTTTGTATTCGATCAGAACATGTCGGCATGTGCTCATAGGAAGGGGAAGAGAGAAAGGCGCCCTTGCCCATGGGAAGTCGGTCCCTATGCTCTTGCTTGCACGCAGACTGGATATAAAATGATAGGCGAATTCTTATCAATTGTCTGATGTGTTACTTTTTGCGAGAAGAGGGAATTTCATTGTTTTCATGTGGAGCTGCCTTGGAGCACTAGTTATGGTAAGTTGCGTACCATCTCAGACCTTCTCATCTATCTCCAGCCCGAAGTCCATACGCCGGTGGGTCTAACGAACCCGGTATGTTGGGGGAGATTCGGTGTCTTCTAGTAGCCTGTGCAGATTACCATCGCATGTGTGTGGCTCTACTACTGCTTGTCGATGTCCTTGGATAGGATTTATTAGGCTTGTTACACCGTAAATCGCTACCGAATTGTTTGAATGCAGAGCCGCTTGCCACTCATGGCAGTGGAGACTTACTAGGGCTGTCGCTCTTGCGCTGTTCACATTAATCTTATTAGAACGATGCTAGCCCGAAGCTTTCAGTTAGAGCCTCCATCAAATCTATCCTCTCCTCGCACGCCGGTTGTATCTGGGCGCCGGATACCAGTGTGAGAAACTCCTCTTTGCGTGCCAACAAGCGAGAGTTTGGGGCTCTAGGGATCATAGAGGGCTCGGGAACGGACCTCTCTCTCACCAGTGAACAACAAAGACCAGCCTAGCTCCGCGACTTGTGCCCCCAACGATGACACAATCACAGGCAGGACTCACTTAGCGATTTTATTGTTAAGGTCCCGAATCCCATCAGACGATGGGACAGAAAGAGCTACGACAAAGGCAGGGACCGCGGGTCATGGAGATTATTGATGAAAGAACGTTCAGTCCCTCGTTAGTCCTGAGCTTTCCCTATAGCACATTTTGATAAACGTCATCCTCGACTTGATAATATCTCACTCTGGCACAGGTTAATAGACCGTAAAGAAAGCTATCAGTCAGTTGGGGGCCACCACCTTTCGTCCCCACTTCAACACCCTGACATCCTTTCCTTATCTCTTTGCGTCGGGCTGAGTATTATTGAGGCTGATGACTGTCCCGATACATTGTTTTTCAGTAAAACAAGTTGACCCAAAGTTTCAAAGTAGTTGCATGGCTGGTTATTCAGAAAACGGCAAGTACTACTGTCCCCACACACCCTAGCACAGAGGCCCCAGCTGCTGAGGCTGG
The DNA here is from genome assembly GCA_000499725.1 of Eimeria brunetti. NCBI lineage: Eukaryota > Apicomplexa > Conoidasida > Eucoccidiorida > Eimeriidae > Eimeria > Eimeria brunetti. The sequence goes on along the minus strand of HG713427.1, from coordinate 11,279 downwards.
GGCTGGGAAGGGGGCAATCCAGCATGTATCGCCACTTCTTGCTGCACTTGCAAGGATACTCCCACTTAGGATCCAACTAAATACATCTGAATACTTATTAACTACTAAACTCATTGAAAACTTGCTTAGTAAGTAGTAACCAACATGGCCCTACACGGTAACATGTTTCTTTTGAACACAATAAGCACGGCAAACTGTGGCGTTAGCATTGTTTGCCGTGATTATAGTGAATGTTCACTGCAACCAGCACACAGTACCGCAACAAAGAATAGAGCTACCGTGATGTAACGGTATACACTATGGGCACATCCCGATGCTAGACAAAATAGCTTTACTGCTCTGAGACGGAAAACACGGAAGACACGTCAAGCAATGTGGCGTATTGAGTTGTCAACGAGCTAGACATGTAAGAGGTTATGATACTGGCCGATTCCCCTATGCAACAAAGCATCAAAGCGCGGGAAGCCCCTTCTTGACTTATTGGGCCTTAGCGCTTAAAAGATTACTCTCCTGACAGGGGATATATAATGTTGTAAATCTTCGGAAACTCCACGGTAGCACTAACGCCACGCAACAGATCCGTCATCAACTGCTGAGCATTGTGTGTTATCGACATTGTTGTGTGAGCCTCGTCTGGGATTCCAGACACTCTAAGAAACGACATCGTAGGACTCCACTTTGCTAAGCTGTTGATTGGGCGAGGCGGACTGCATGGTTGGCAAAAGCACCTTGCATTGTGGGCCCTGCGCTCGTGCCCAGCAACTGCACAAGGAGATCTATCTCGCCCATCCCAGGTTCCCTGGGAAGATGTTCACAAAAATTTATAAAACCCGCACTTGTAGCATTGTCAAAGGACGGTATGAGTCTTCATTCCTCTAATTACATGACTCCCCGACTTGTGCGTTGCCCCAGCACACGTACGGCGCTTTTAGCCTCACCAGGGTTCGCAGTATAGTATATGGATCCACTTTGTGCCTAACTAGTTCTGTCCGTCTTTTTCGTGCAAATCAGTGTGATTCGAACACACTGATTTGCACAACGGAGGCGGTTCGGCACCCTGTATCCTGCAGCTGCAGTGGACTCACAAAAAACACATCAAGTTCCTTCGACCAATTTTCCCCCTGGTGGAGACGCCGGGACACTCTGCCTACAGGTAGGATCCGCCTCCAAATAAACTATCCAGCACTTAGGAAAGTACAAATAGACGTTTTTAATGCAACATCTCTCGGCCGCGTAAACCCATGCGCACACTCCTGGAACATCGTTTGGCTACATTCGATAGACAGTAAGTGCGTTCTGCCAATTATTAAATACTCAATAGGCACCCTATATATGGTACACAAAAAGCTGAAACTTTGTTTTGAATGCACGGGATGCTGTCTTGGTATCTTGTGCAGCAAGACAACTTACAATCCACGCTAGAGAACCTCGTCGTCCTCAGCCACAGACCCTCTGGCGGCTGTACCAAGATGAGTGGAAACCGATGGTAAACATATTTATTTGGGAGCACAATAAAGTTACACTCTAATATTTTTGGTCTTGTTCTTCCTTACAGAAATTGCTGTGTTGAGCCTTTTGAAGCATTGTAGTGCATGGCACTACAATGGACCTTCGACGCCGCCCCTCGAGGCTTAGTAACGTGAAAAGGCATAAATAATATAGAATACTTTAGGGTTTAAGGCACTTTTAGATATAAGGAAAGCATAACGGGAACAGAGTGCTCGCTAGCCGGCACCGGGCATGGGGCTGGATGCGAGGTTGGTGCTGTGACTCTGGCACTGACCCTCAGCGGGGGTCAACAATCAGTTCTATTATTTTGGGGTTTCCTTTCTCAACAATAATATGACTCATATATATTAGGCTTTTTACAGTATATTGTAGTAGTTTGGCGTGAATCAGGGATTTTTTGACAGTAGATGCAGAATGTGCACTGAGTCAGAATAGCTTAGGGTTCCTACGTGGTAACAGTGAAGGCCAGCTGTTCACTACAAGCAGAGTAACACCAGGTTGGATGTGAGGAGA
>HG713425.1:482-10482 GCA_000499725.1 Eimeria brunetti | reverse complement strand
CTGCTGCTGCTGCTGCTGCTGGCCCAGCTGCTGCTGGTCGGCAGCTGCCAGCAGCAGCAGCAGCAGGTCGCTTTCCCGCGCTGCAGCAGCCGCACGCCGCATGCCTTCTTCCTCGATAGGACTGATCCTTTCACCTGCTGCAGCAGCAGCAGCAGCAGCAGCAGGAGCAGCAGCAGCAGCAGCAGCAGGGCTTCTGAACCCAGCGCAGTCCGTCAGCAGCAACTTGAAAAGGCCTTTCCCCCCGCTGCTGCAGCAAATGCTGCTGCTGAGAATATCCCGAGTTGTTCCCGCTTCTGCTGCAACAATTGCTGCTGCTCGGCCCACCAACAAATTGTACAAACTGCTTTTCCCTAATTCAAAACAAACACAAAAAGGGTTTAGGGTTTAGGGTTTAGGGTTTGGAGGGTTTGGAGGGTTTGGAGAGGGCGTGTGGGTGGGGTTCGTTTGAGGTGCGAGGCGAGTGCAAGGTGGAAAGGCACCCACTAGGGTTTAGGGTTTAGGGTTTAGGGTTTGGGGCACCTGCGTTGGGCGCCCCCAGGAGCGTAACCCTGAGCCCATTTTCTGTTTGCTGCTGGCTGCTGATTTTTTTTAATTCATTTTTGATTTCTTTGAGCACAGCAGCAGCAGCAGGGTCTGCTGCAGCAGCAGCAGCAGCAGCAGCAGCAGCATCCGTCTGCTGCGCATCGTCCCCTATAGCCAACGCCGCTTCCAAACCCCCAAACCCAAACCCTAAACCCTCGCGCCACCGCTGCAGCAGCAAAACCCTCAGGGGGTTCCCCTGCAGCTGCTGCACAGCGCTGGCCAGCTGCTCGCAGCCCCCCGCCTGCGCACAAACCCTAAACCCTAAACCCTAAACCCTAAACCCTGAACCCTAAACCCTGAACCCTAAACCCTGAACCCTAAACCCTAAACCCTAGGGCATAGGTCCTAGCGGAGATAATCGGAGCAGAGTCGAACTGAACCCGTGAACAAGCGCAAACAGGGCTAGTTACCGGAGCCAAGAGGGTTTAGGGTTTAGGGTTTAGGGTTTAGGGTTTAGGGTTTACGTTTAGCACTGCCCCCAGCGCATGCAGCTGCTGCACATTCTTCTTTCCATTTAAAAAAGATCTTAGCGCAAATTCCCCGGCCCTCGCCATACGAATTTGGCTGGCTGGGGGGGCCCCCTGGGGGCCCCCCTGGGGGCCCCCCGCTGCTGCTGCTGCTGCGCTGCTGCAGCACACACAGACGGGCCCTGCTGCTGCCCCTGCTCCTGCTGCTCCTGCTGCTGCTGCTGCTGCTGGTGCTGGTGCTGCTGCCTGGCCTGCCGCCTGCAGCGGCTCCTGCTCCTGTTGCTGCTGCAGCTTCTGCTGCTGCTGTTGTTGCTGCTGCTTCTGCTGCTGCTGTTGCTGCTGCTGCTGCTGCTGGTTCTGCCTTATCGCGAGGTGTCTGTTGAGGAGAATGCGAAAGAGTCGCTTAAGGCAGCAGCACGTCTCTTGCTGCTGCTGCAGCAGCTGCTGCTGCCGCTGCTGCTGCTGCTGCTGCAGCTGCTGCTGCACCTGCTGCTGCTGCTGCGGCTGCAGCTGCTGGTACCAGTTGAGTTCGAGGCGGGTTTTGCTGCTGTCTGTCTGCAGCAAATCTGTATATATATCCTTTAGTGGCCTATCTTCTGCTGCTGCTGCTGCTGCTGCTGCTGCAGCAGCAGCAGCACTAGAAATATAATTTACATCATTTGAACCCTCAAATGCAGCAGCAGAAAACATTTGCAGCCGCTCAAACAAATCAAAGAAAGCGCTTAAAGTTCCTAAACCCCCGTGGCACTGAACCTCCGCCACGTCCTCCCCTGCACTCACAAACCCTAAACCCTAAACCCTAAACCCTAGACCCTAAACCCTAGACCCTAAACCCTAATGAAAATACACAATGAAACATAATATAGGAGATATCATGGACGCTGAAGTTGCAGGCAGAACCCCCGAGCGCCACTTGGCAGAGTTTCCCATCCACTAGGGTTTAGGGTTTAGGGTTTAGGGTTTAGGGTTTACCTGTGGCAGATTTGGGCCCCTTGAAGTACAGCAGCAGGGCTTCGTCTAAGGGCTCCCCTCCCTTGAAGAAATTAAATAAAGGAGAAACAAGAACTCGCGCTGCAGCAGGAGCAGCAGGCAGCAGCAAGGGCCCGCAGCAGCAACTGCTGCTGCTGCTGCTGCTGCTGCTGCTGCTGCTGCTGCTGCTGCTGCTGATTTCGGGAGGGGGGTGGACAGGGCAAGGGTCCCTGTAGGCGCCGCAGCGTGCACATCGCTGAATGTGCTGCAGCACGAAAGCAGCAAGAGGGCCACTGATTCTCCACACAGCAACAGCAGAGGCCCCCTGAGCAGCAGCAGCAGCAGCAGAATGGCAATTGCTTCTGCTGCTTAATGCATATATTGTTGAGCCATCAGCAGCAGCAAGCAGCGCCTCAAGCTGCTGCTGGTCCCCTAGCTGCTGCTGCAGCAGCTCCTCCTCCTGCTGCAGCAGCAGATCGTGCTGCTGCAGCAGCCGCTCCCGGTCCTCCAGCAGCTGCTCCTGCTGCAAGAGGAATGGATTCTGCTGCTGCTGCTTCTGCTGCTGCTGCAGGGGCAGGTGGCTCTCCAATGGTGCTGCATCTGTCGCCTCAGGAGCCTCATCAGCCCACGACGATGCAGCAGCAGCTGCTGCTGCTGCTGCTGTTGCTGCGGCTATCGGTACTTTCCTTGCCGCTGCTGCAGCTGCTGCTGCTGCTGTTGCTGCTGCTTCTGGAGAGAGAAATGAAGCAGGCGTGCGGCGCTGCTGCTGCAGCAGCAGGGAGGACCCGATCCCGATCCCACCACAGAACCTTCGGGGCCAGTAAGAAAAGCACACGGGAGTTCTACTGCTGCTGCTGCTGCTGCTGCTGCTGCTGCTGCTGCTCTTGCTGCTGCTGCAGGTGGTGCTGATGCTGCTGCTGTTCGTGTTGCAACGAAGGGGCTGATGAGGCCAGTAGGTGCTGCACAGAGCTGAAGGGAATGCCTTCAGCAGCAGCAGCAGCAACAGCAGCAGCAGCTGTGTAGGGCGCAGCAAGCTAGGGCCTAGCATGGTTGCTGCTGCAGCTGCTGCTGCTGCTGCCACATACTGCTGCTGCTGCTGCTGCTGCCGAGGAGGGCAGCCATAGTAAGGGTTGTCTTTCTTACATACATATTTCTTATTATACGAACCCCCTTCCTCCCTTAAGCAGCAGCGCCGTTCTTGCTGCTGCTGTCTCTGCTGCCTGCTAAAATAAACAAATTAAAACCCAGCAGCAAGTCAGCAGCAGACAGACAGGTGTAAGCGCGGAAGACGAAGGGGGGCCCCCAAGGAGGGGGCCCCCCTCCTTGGGGGCCCCCCTAGTTTGTATCGGGGGGCGACTGCTGCAATCGAGCCTGGGTACCACCATATTGATGAAGGGTAAGGATTCGTTTGAATTAAAAATTCTTATAAATCTTTTTTAATGGTACTTAATGCATTATTAAATAGTTTATTGAATGAGCTGCTGCTTCTTTTATGCCTTGCTGCCCCCATTATCTGCGCTGCCCCTACAGCAGGCAGCAAGCGGAACAGCAGCAGCAGCAACAGCAGCAGCAGCAGCAGCAGCAGCAGGGGCTGCTGCTAGGGCCTCCAGGGCGACGGGAGGGAGGCGGCTAGCAGGCTCGCTTTTGTTGCATTTGTTTGTAAAGGCTGATAATTAGCACTAATAATTAGGTGCAATTGGTATTTTTAAAACAAAGAGGGCGGGAAAAGCGAAGAAAGAAGAAGGGGAGGCGCCGCTGCGTCTGTTTGTTGCCGGCGCCACCCGCCGCTCACTGCTGCTGTTTCTGCAGGAATTGTTTTGCTGTTTTCGCATTCCCTACGAAGGAGAATTGCCTTTTAATTCTTTTTTGCCTTTTCTCCTTTTTCCGACTCCTTCCTTGGACAGGCCTGGACGCGTGGAGGTCCCAGAGGCCCCACGCCAGCAGCAATTGCCACTAAGCTCCATTTTGCTGCTTTTTTTCACTCTTTTCGCTGCCTTCCACCCTTCTTTGTCCTCATCCCTTTGCCCCGCCTTAACGCAGGGGCGCTCGATCCCCGTCGCTCTGCATGCGCTGCTGCCAATGGCGCCGCGCCTCCCCGCTTTCTCCTTGGCCGTGGGGCTGCTGCTCCTGTCGCTGCAGGGGCCCCTAGACGGGGGCCTCTCTCTCTTCGCTGCTGCAGCTGGCAGCAGCAACGAAGGTGGCAGGGGGGGAGGCGCTGCAGGTGGACCCGGATCGGGGTCGGGCTCGGGGTCGGGCTCGGGCTCCTCGGGGAGCAGCGGCAAAGACGGAGAGGGCGACTCCAGCAGCTCCGGAGACGAGAGCAAAAGCAACAACAACAAGAAAAAGGTCCGTTGCCCTTGGCAAGACGGAAACAAACTCAAATGAAAACTCAACACATAAGCAAAGGCAAACGCACACACGCTTTATCGTACTCAGAACAAATACGACAGACATGCGCCGCAGTTGAAGTAGCCGCTCTTGTTTCTCCGTACAGTTTCTGTATTTGTCTAGTTTATTGGACAGTAGTCCCAGGTGTATGAAGACGTATCTGTCTCCCTTTGTGGAGGGGGAGCCACAGATGGATGTAAATTGGTTGGGGTTATAATCTGGTGGTTTTGTATTCGCTGTGGGGTTAGATCCGCTCTATTCCCTCATTTTATTATTTTGTGGGTTCCACCCACTCTGCTTGGTCTCCTCTTTTGCGTTGGACTTTATGTGTTTTACCGGATATGTTGATTGATGTTCCTTATGCCCGTATTAGTTGTCTGATATACGGTGTTCGGATGGTTTCATTCGTAATATTGCTTCTTTTTGCCGTGGCGCATTTGGTTAATTTGACTTGAGATTAATTTGTTCCGATTTGCTTCATTTTATTTGCTTGATTTTTTAATATGGTCTAGTCTCTATGCTTCGTTGCTATTGAACTTGATTTGGCTGTAAAGCTTGATCCATTCATTTGTTTGATTAACTCGGAATATATGTTCAATTTGCTAGAAGTATTTGTTTTGTTTGATTTATGTTTAATGCAAGTGAATATTTTCTGTTTGATAGCTACGATTTGATGTTATGGATACTATTTATGTTTGATGCATTTCAGTCGGTGGACTTGATTTCATTATTATTATTTTACTTCATTGATTTACCTGGCTTATCCTCGCTTCCTTTTCCTGCCCATGCAACTTTTTAACTTTCATTTTTTGGATTGGCTTTATGCATTTGTTTAGGATGGTCCTTCCCAAGAGCGTCCTTCTACTTCGAGGGGCAACTCCAGCCCTCGCCAGTCTCCTAAGGAGAAAAGCCTTGCCCAGGCGCTGCCTCTTCTCTGGAATGCTGCTGCAAATACATCGGTGGGTTCCATTATTTGGTGTTTTGTTTACTTTCACTTCATTTGTTCTGACTCTGACTCCACACCTCTCAAGCTGCGCCTGATGGCTTGTTCTTTTCCTCTGCCGCTGCTCTTTGCTCCATTTCTTATGCTGTTGCTGTTTCCTTCATCTCCTGTACTGCTATTCCTGTTTGTGCTATTTATATCTTCTGCTGCTGCTGTTTTTCTCGTCTGTAGTTGTACATCTTTCTGTTGCCGTTGCCTTGTTTTGTCTTTCAGGCTGTTTCTGACGAGGCAACAGATCTAGAGGAGTATAACGCGGCCCTCAACCGCATTTTTGAGAAGCGGATGGCATTTCAGTGAGCCTTGCTCGCTTCCCATCTGTTGTGGATTTTGTTTTGCCTTTGTCATTTGTGTTGTTTGGGTTACTTGTATTTTTGTTTCGTTTCACTTTGTTTTGCTTTGCATGCCGTTGCACTATGCAGGCCACGGTACAAGGGCGCGTTGGAAGATATCAACGAGGCTCTGTCTCGGGACCTGCTGGAAACCAACAAGAAGATGCCTCCCAGCGAGCGGCAGAAGATTTTGTACAGCTTGGGCGGCAAGGGCACTTTCCTAGAGGTCCCGCAGCTGTTGCGGGAGTTGCGGGAGGAAGCGGACCATCCGGTAGAGGAGCGGCTCCGTATTCAAGGGCTCCATAGACAGCGTCGTCGGGGTATTCCAATCAACGTGGATGAGCTGAGAAAGCGACCGTTTGTTCGCAGAGAATTCGTAGGGCCAGTAACGACCACCGACTTCGAACCTGAACTTACGGATGCTGACATTCATCAGAGGCAAAGCGCCATTAATGGGTGGCTGCAAATGCAGAACAGGGCCAGGGTTCTGCAGAGGCAACACCTGCGCCACAGAAGAACGGTGGGCGCCAGCGATCCTGTTCATGATGACGATTTCCAAGTGGATGAAGAAGATATCCGCGGACTGAGCTTCAACGGAAAGCTGAGCAAAGAAGAGGGAGGGGAATACGGAGTGGAATACAGAGAATTCTTTGGAGAAGACGGGGGCAAGGGAGGAGAAAGCGATGAAGAAGAAAAGGAACAATAAACACTATTTCAGAGGAAACAATAAGTGGAGAACGAGAATATTCATGAAAACACAAACTTGAACAAGAATATTCCTGCAAACACAAACAAGAATGCAGTTTAATTCTTATGACCAACGCATCGGCCGACCGGCACAACTCCAACTTCCGGGGTGTATGTCCACCTCAGCCTGTCTGCAGCGGCCAGCAATAGGGAAGAGGAGCTCTTTGTAGACGATCGATCACTGTTTTTAATCCGCTCTGTTGCGGCAGTGTTCGCATATTTCACATCGAGGAGAACTCTTCTCAACTTCTTCCCCAACAAGAACCCGTTGCAGATGCAGGGTAGGTAGTATCGATCTGCAACCAGTCGCTGCTCGCTAGGTTCGCGTAGCCGCTAGTAGCAATCCTGAACCAAGCTCCGCGGCTTTCTTTATTGAATATATGAACTGAACACAATCATAAAAAGTTTTTCAAGTTGTTTATTTTGTTTATTCCCATTAATATTCAATTTTCATAGCCCTTCGACTTGTGCCTTATGCCTTGCCTTCCAAGGTGACGGCGGCTGCTGGGGCTGACTGCCGCCGCCGCCGCCGCCAGCCGCCGTCGATTGGTACAGAAGGATATTGAGCCCAAAGTCGATTTCCCTTGTTCAAATTGAATAATTCAATAAATTAAATACCTACTTGAAGTGCAATTTGCACAGGAAAAGCCTCCAAACCCCCCGCAAACCCCACACGAGCACTGGAGCTCGAGGGCGAGAGGGGCCCCGGAGCCCAGCGAGGGATAACCTCCTCGTCCTAAAAGACTCGGATTAGTATTATTAATATTATCTTAACACAGCTCATAAATCACAAATTTTCTGTTTCTATTGGAATTGCAGTTCTAGGCTCAGTCTATTATTGCTAGTGACTCGTGCGCCCTAAGCGCTTGTCTTCACGCCACCTTACGAAATTCGAGACAATAATGAAGTTCCCTACAGAAAGTGTAGAACTCCCTGTCCCCCTCATTGCTCCGATCGCTGACACCAGCAGCCAAAGCCAGCGGTAAACTCCTAAACCCTAAACCCTAGACCGTACAAGGCCAAAGGTCCAGACAGACAGGTCTGGTTTCCCCGTTCTTCCTCTGGGGCTTGAAAGAGATATAAATGCTGGAAGAACAGACTTGAGCTTACATACCGGGGTTGCGTGTTATGGATTTGGATTTGTGTATGCATGCATGCAAATATGTATCTTTGAGTTGGGTTTGAGGGTCGTAGGCTGAAAAGCGGACACAAATACGGGGAATTTCCCCATATGGAACAATCTATTGCTGTTGCTGCTGCAGTAGAAAGTTTAGCAGCTGCAGCAGCTTGAGGCGAGTTGAATGAGGGGCAGCAGTTTCTGGTGTTTTTTGTTTTGTTGCGAGTCAGCAAGCAGCGAAGGCCGACGGAGAGCAGCGCGTTTGAGGGCGAATGGCGGCTCAGCGGGAAGCCCTTCCTGGACCGGCGGTTGGAGATTCCTCCGCTGTCTGAAGTGCTGCAGCAGATGCCGAAGCAGCAGCAGTGGCTGCAGTACAGAATCCGTGTTGCGCCCGACATGCAGCAGTTCCCGCTGCTGCAGTCGCACGCGGACGCATTCTCGGCTGACCTCCAGAGGTCTGCTCTCCCCTCTTTGTCTCTTTTCTCCTGTTTTCTCCCTTTCGATTTGCTTTATTTAGCCGTCTTCCGAGTATAGGGATGTTTCTGGGTGTCGCTGTGTCTTTGTATTTCCCCATCTCGTTCTTTTTGCTTTTCTTGTGATTTGTTTGGTGTCTCCTTGTCTGTTTCTCCGTCCCTCCTTCTGACTGGGCAGTTTTCTTCCTTTATTCCGAGTCCTCTTCTTTGGTCTGTCTAGGACTTTACCTTCCCGCCTTTCCTCTGTCTTTGCTAGAGTTTTTTTCTTTCTTTACCCCGCTGCCCTTGTTCAGCTCCAAGACCTTTCTTTCTTGGACATCTCCCTGCCCCTCCTCTCCTTGTCTTTCCCTTCTGTCCCGATCCTCAATCTATTTCTTTCTCTTGGTTTTCTTTTCACTATTTTCTTTCTCCTTTTCTTTTCTGTCTCCTTGCGTTCTTCAGAGAGGAGACACCTTACCGGATTTCTCCCCACTTTCTTCCTTCCGCCTCCGCCCTCCCCGTGGGATCGAAGACCCCACACCTCCCGGGATCGATCCCGGGCTCGATCCCAGGACTGGGATCGAGTCCCACTGTGGGGTCTTCAGCCCCACAGTCTGCCCCACAGGCGGCATCGGGATCGGCATCGGGATCGGCATCGGGATCGGCATCGGGATCGGGATCGGGATCGGGATCGAGGAGTGAGGGTGTGGGGTGTCCGACCCCACACCCCCCAGAATCGGGATCGGGATCGGGATCGGGATCGGGATCGGGATCGGTTTGGGTCCGTTCTCGGTTGCGTCCCGATTTGCTGCTGCAGCAGCAGCAGCAGCAGGGTGAGTTTCTGCAGTGGGCATCGGAGGCGCAGCGCAGCTACCGGGGGGCCCCCCTGCTGCCCTTTCACTTTCCCTTTTCGAATTCCCCTTCTTGCCACGAATTTACTTCTTCTTGTCCCCACCCCAAAAGGCCCCGGGCCAGTCTCCTTACCGCAGTTAATTCCCACCGCATACACAAACACTTGCAGCCATTCGGAGGCGTATAACCAACTGCTAGCTACAGCTAGCTACAGCTAGCTACCACAGATAGCCACAGCTAGCTACCACAGATACCTAACAGCTAGCTAGCAGCTAGCCACAGATACCTAACAGCTAGCTAGCAGCTAGCCACAGATACCTAACAGCTAGCTACTGCGAGATACAGATAGCTAGCAGATAGATACAGCTAGATACAACTAGTTGACAGCTAGCGACAGCTAGATACAGAGAGCTACCACAGCTAGCCACAGCTAGCTAACAGCTAGCTACAACTAGATACAGCTAGCTGCAGCTAGCGACAGCTAGATACAGATAGCTAACAGCTAGCTACACAGAGATACAATTAGATACAGCTAGATACAGCTAGATAAAGCTAGATACAGCTAGCTAACAGCTAGCTACAGCTAGATACAGCTAGATACAGCTAGCTACAGCTAGCTACACAGGGATATGTATATGGGGAAGGGCACAGCTAGCCACATAGATAGATCTACAGCTAGCCACCCACAGTCTCAGCTAGCCACAGCGAGCGACAGCCACAAACCCACAGATAGCCGCCTAGCTGCTGCACCCCGCGCTGCTGCAGCAGCTAGCTAGCTAGCTAGCTAGCTACCTAGCTAGCTAACTAACTAGCCAGCTAGCTAGCTAGCTAGCTAGCTAGCTAGCCATACAGATTCAAGTGGACCACGCAAGGCCAGCCCAGCCCGTCAGAGGCCCCCTACTGCAGTACTTGTCTCCAACAACAGCAGCAGCAGCAGCAGCAACGGCGGCAGCAGCAGCAGCAACAGCAGCAGCAGCAGCAACAGCAGCAGCAGCAGCGGCAACACCAGCAACAGCAACGGGAACAGCAGCAGCAGGTAGCGCTTCCGGCTGCGGGGCGCTAGGCTATTTGCTGTTGCGCATCTGCATTCGCCT